>KE156295.1:179087-199228 GCA_000411055.1 Leavenworthia alabamica
AATATTTGAATATTTTAAAAAATATTTTGTTCTAATATTCGGATTTAAAAAAAAATATTTTGTCTATATTAGAAAATTATGATTTAAAAAATTAAAATTAGACAAAAAAAACGAATCGAAGCGAAGCAAATAGTTCGCAAATAATAACAAAAATTTCGAATATTCGTATTTCCAAATATTCGGAAATTTTCGAATCGAAGCGAATCATAATATTAACTATTCGGCAGAAACGAATCGAATCACGAATAGTAAAAAATCTCCGAATATTCGTTTCGTGCCCAGGCCTAGCAGCAGACAACAATGTTGTTTTTTAGTATCACGCTCTCCACTCGCGCGTGTAGTACACACACTATTTCATTTCCCGGGAAATTTCGTTGATCTCTCCAATTATTGTTTATTTAATTATTATAATTTACGCATAGTTAAGATATATATAATCCATCAAGTGAAACCTTTTATGGTCGAATCCAAGACAAATGCATCTAAATATAAAATTCATATTTATATTTATTTGAAAAAATAGTATCTTTGCTCATGTGAATCTGGGAAATAATGTGACGACTCCTAAAGAACAGAGCGATGACAAAAAAAAATAGCATCAATACGTTTTTAGACATGGGTGGAGGACCACACTACGGGCCCATAATGGATGACGTCACTTTTGTGGGTCCCTTGTCGTAATCCAGTGGCTGTTAAATAATCCTATTTCCCTCCATAATCACGTTTTTGTGGTCCCTACTCCGTTATCGCGCCGTACGCTTGAACGTCGTTTTGCTCCCATGGCAATCGAAGTCGGAATACAACTCTTATATTATTTGTTTTTTTGTTCTTCTCTTGTCTTTCAAACATAAATGTAATATACTATATGTTATGAGATTTATGTGGGCTTAAATCTTCGGACTGTATAGCGAATATTATATAACAATGTTTTTGTGTGACTAGTTATTTTCGTTACATTCTATGGTATATTTCTACATGTACCAATACATAGTGGAGTTAGGAAATTAAATTGAGTTATGAATGTTCAAAAATCTAACCATAATTACGAAATTATTAAAAATTGTTAGTTTTTTACCAAACTTTAGAGAATATATAACTCGTAGATGAAAAAGAAAATGGACCGACAATTAATCCACTGGGATCTTCGGTATGTTTCATGCACTGAGAATAGGACATGACAAAGACTCAGATAAACGAAGAGACATCAAACTACAAGGCCGTTGTGATGTTGCCACGTGGCAGATAAGTACGAAAGATATATCCAACATGAATCTTAGTAGTCGTATATAGTGGACTTGGACTATGAGTGGACGGTGGTTGTTTTAAGTTCGGGTGTGTTGACTTTGTCAACGCTGCTCGTGTGTTTTATCTTTTAATTTAATTCTAGTCAAAAACTATCAGCGAAATTATTGACTCCCCAGAAAAAAATAACATATGTTTTTTTCATATTTAACATTTTTTTTCTGTATACACACGCAATTTGATTTTAGTAAGAATCTAGCTAAAACTCAAACTAATTTTAGTTTAATTTAGTTAAGTTCGATATAGTTTTAACTGGGTTGGGTTTCGATGTAACATAACACGAAATTTAAAAACATTGTCACTAGACAATTGATGTAAACATATAGACCAAATCATGAACATTGTTACTATACAATTGATATGGTTCGAGAACTTCGATTTGAATATGATTAATTTTGTATTGATAAGTTAATATGTCAACAACACCCTAAATTATAGCTGTCAAATATTCATTTAAGAACTTTCTTTTCTTAGTCACTCTACAGTTTACAATTACATCTTTTTTTTAATGCTAACTACATATGCTACCACTATATTATAGACACGGTATAATAGACATATCTACATGTATTCTATTTTAAGATTCTGAATTGACTAATTATTACAATAAAAACAAAAAAATTAGGTGATGCCTTAGGCTTCTGGACTAGCTACAGACGACGCAGTGATGGGAAGCTATTAGAGAATAAAAAGTGCAAAAGAAGCAAAGCTACGAATTGTCACTCAGTCCTTACCCTTCCCTTTCCTTTCCTGCTAGCTTCTCTACCCCATAAGGCCAACTACATTACAAATCACTAAAAGACACCAATATCAGTTTTCTCGTATTTCTAATTTTCACCCTTTATTTATATAAATTGCATCTAGGTCCTCCTTTTGAACTTTCACCCACTTTATGAGTTAGCTAATAAACCAAACCGGAAATTCTCAAACCCAAAATTTATTGCACAGAATTGAACCAAACTAACCGGCAACTCTATCTATAGTTAACTAGTGATGGATGGCTTGAGTAAGCTATTCGGATATTTCTTTCATTTTTCGTATTAAGAAAATTTTGTATTAGTTTGGTATAACACAATGAAACATTTGTATAGTAAGTAATCAGGGCGTCTCATTTACCATCGTTAACCATGAACTCCTCATTCACCTTCTCAATCATCGTCTTCTTGGGCACTCGACCCCGGTTTACGAAACAGAGTCATCATCCGACTGATTAGTTCCTCAAACGATGGTCGTTTTGCTGGGTCACTGTTCCAAGAAGAATTTAGAACAAAGCTTACAAAAACGCATCTCCCAAGTTTTGACAAAAATATTTGATATAAAACTTACGTTAGCCAACAATCCTGTATTATGGATGCAATCCTGGGATTTAATCCTTCAGGTAAGTCTAACCGTCGGTCCATGAACCCAACAACTCCAACAACCTAATTTAAACGCATTACTCAAATCTTATGATTAAGCTATACATACATACTCTCATAAGGATAGAACTTGAAACGGACCTGAATAGAGTTTAGATGATCCCATGGTATTAAAGTAGTCATTAGCTCCCATAAGATGACTCCAAAGCTGAATACATCACACCTTTTGTGACAAAAGTATTGAGTTATTTAGTCCATAAAACTAAGTTACAGTTAGTGAATAGTTATGTCGTCAAAAGAAGACAATATTATATCGAACGTACTTCTCATTAGAAGGTTCACTTCTAAGAACTTCAGGAGCCATCCATTGAGGCTGCACATAGAAAAAAATGAAAAATATTTATATTTACACAAATCCAAGAATATTTTTGAAGTTATGTAAATGGATTTTGTGAAACATACTGTTCCTTTTCCTGATTTAGTACTTAAGAAGGTTGCGTTCTTCCACTTTGACAACCCAAAATCTCCCACCTAATGAAGAAAGATTTGCAATTAAATGAGGTAATAAATTCATATTGCAAAGTCTTCATGAGTGAAACATGAGAGGAAAATGAAGTCTTTGTACCTTGACATTCCAGTTTCTGTCTACAAGTAGATTGGAAGATTTCAAATCTCTATGTACTATTGGCGGATTTCTTCGGTGTAAGTAATTCATTCCCCTAGCCTGCAACAACAATGGAGAAACACCGAACTCACTCAACCTTTTATATGTTTTTGTTTGCTCATTGTGAGGGATGTCTTTTGGAAGATGAGAGTCTTACAACATCAAGGGCCATCCTTAACCGACGTTTCTTATCCAATGGCTGATTTGTACTATGAAGTATTTTGAAGAGACTCCCTCTAAACATCAAAACCGGAACGAAATAAATTACATAGGTTAATAATCTGCATTTCCTTGTAGCATAATATATAATATAGTCATTACTTAGTAACACTACTTCGAGATCTAGAGGTCAATAATCTCACCGTGGCATATACTCCATGATTATGGCAGATCTTTCTTCTGTGCATACTGCTCCCATAAATAACAGCACATTTGGATGTCTCAACTTCTTCATAATGTTGATCTGAAGGTATTGGTCTCAACTGAATTAATTTGTCTGACACAGATGCTTTCTTCAAACATTTATATAGCGGAGAGAATCAAATATGCATACCTCCTTTTTACACTCCGTCAAAGTCATTGCATTGTACTCACCCTCGAAGTAGACCTTAATAGCAACATCCTGGTACAAATAGATTGGACTAGAATGTTATTCATGTGCACTGATAGAAGAACAATGTTAGGAGTTATCTTTAAATAAGCGAAAACTTACAGATCCATTCCAAATTCCACGATGAACCGTAGCAAATGAACCTGTCCACAAATATAAAGCATGAAAATACTTATAATCCAATTTAAACATTCAAGAGACAGATATATATTGAATCTGCAAATCTAAAATGTGAAAACGAGGGTAAGACTTTGGTAAATGAAATGCACCTCGCCCGACCTCTTCCCCAAGTTGTAGATCTTGCCATCGTATCTCACAGGAGGAATCAGTAACTAATCTATTATTCACTTGGTTGGATGGACTTTTTTGCCTACTGATGTTAATTCCAAAAGTTGGGAAGGGATCACCGCCACTTGAACGAGGATTCCACGCATCTTCTATCTCACCATTTAGGTCCGACATTTTTGTTCCCCGCATGCCAGACACCAAACCACTCTCTAGTCCTTTGGGAGGTTTCATGTGACCCAGATTTCCAATATACTGACAGCGGTCTCCATTATGTCTCGGTTTATTCAAACCCTCAGCTCCATTCCCATAGAAATCTAAAAATCCAGCTTTATCCCCTTGTGGCTTTCCATTGTCATTGTCTCTAAAAGGTATGCAGGTAACCGCTCTAGAAGCCTTAGAACTAGCTCCACTGCCACTGGCCAGCGTATTTATATTGTTTACTATAACAGGCTCATTATCTTCATTTCCTTGGGTGCCTATAATCTTCCTTTGCAGCTTACCTATAAACTTATCCGCCTACACTAGTATATATGCAGATTCAGCTAATAACATGAGGTACTAATTCTCCTTAGAAATATCAAGGGGAAGACCAGTGTCTTGTTTAAACAGACTACAAAGACTTACCAGAGAGCCATACTTCTCAAAAGTATTGGAGGCAACAACTGGAACATTATCATCTCTGTTCCTAGAACGCTGATTTGCATTGAAGGAATCATCTCCATTTCTCTGTGGTAGAAGCTTTGATGCCTTCTTGGTTTGTGCAGAAAACAGTGAAACAAACAATCATTCATCTTCCACACAAATCAAACATAAAAGGGAAAGAAAGAGGATTAATGATGTAACATTTACCAGATTTGAAACAGTTGATGAAACCTGTGGGACAACTGGAACCTGTGGTGCTGCAGTGATCTGAGGCCTAGGAAGGTGCCATTGGTGCTTTCTCAAGTTTGATTCACGTCTATTACTACTATTTCCTTGTTGTTGATGATCATTACTTAGTGGATGCATCCTATTGAAAAGTGTTGCATCACTTGATACAGTAACAACACCAACAAGCTCACCATCTTCATACACAGGGCTTTTAGTCACCAATGCCATGAATAGTTCACCATTTTTCTTCTGAAACGGAAACTGACCAGTCCAAGTCTCTCCACGACAAACCCTCTGCCTGATACTTGTAAGGCAATTACGATATTCTTCGGTTACAAGCACATCAATTGTTCTGTAGCCAACAACTTCCTCAGCATACCAATGGTAGAGATTCTCAGCAGAACGACTCCTGATTAAGAAAAGAAGCTTAATCAACTTTAACTTTCTTTAACTGCTTAATCAAAAAATGTATAAAATCTTCATTCATTTGTATAACATTCACTAGATTCACTAAAATCACCAGAGAAAGCAGATCGAAGAACGCAAATCAATGGAACAGTATATAAAACTATAAGATCCTGATTTAGCAAAAGCACAATACATGAGCACAAACAACTAATATGCATCTGTATCAACCTTACCAGAATGTAATTTCTCCAGAAGTAGCGGTGGTCACATGAATGGCATGTCCCATTGAATCCATCAAGGTCCGATACGCACTATCAGCGAAGTAGAATCCTGAAACTGCTCTCTCCCAAGTGACCGATGGATTATCCCAGGAATCTTCCTCCTCCACCTCGGGCTCCAATTCCGCCGCCGGTTCGTAACAGATTCGCCTCTCTTCCTGAAGCAATAAGTCATCCACATCCTCCCTTAGTCTCGCTTGACTAGTCTCCATTCTCTGACACCACTCCACCAAAACCTGATAGAGATTCGATTCCGAGTTGTTTCCGGCCATCGTATTCGCCGGAGAATCTGTTTGATCAGTCGCATCAAATTCTTCCTCCGGTAAACTTCACAAAATATTTAAAATAACATTTAAAAAATAAAAAGAAGAAGAAAAATGCGTAATTGACCATTGTTTATTATTTCCCAGCTGCCTCTTAATCACTCGTGACATCATAATTAACAAACCCGAGTTACAATATAAACACTACGACGCATTAAGATTTTGCCACGTGTCCTTAAGCTAATAGGCTGGTGACATTTGTAGAAATGCCGATGTAAGGCTATAGAGATTGACGATTTTGTCAGGATTTAAATTGGTTGACGAAAATAACCTTAATAAAAACTCGTAATGACAATGTTACCCTTCTTGTTGCCGCCATTGCCGAGAAATGTCAAAGGACCTGATGATAGCCTCTAACGGCATTTCACATTTAGCTATCTAATAATTTAGCTCAACGTATTAGCTGACGTTGCAATTTTTATAATTTACAGCTTTGATCGATATTATTCGTAGGTGCATCTTGAAAATAACAAGATGCAAAGTGCAAACCGTTCAAGTCATGAAAATGGACAACGGATCAGCCTAGGGCGGTCATTCGGGTAAACGGATCAGGTTCGGATAAAATCCACTCGATTTCGGATATATCGGATTTAAGAGTCTATAGTACCCAATGAAATAATTTTGTTGGGTTCGGTTCAGATTCGGATTCGCGTACGGATCAGTTTCGGGTGAAGAAATATTAAAAAAATTTTTATTAAATTTAATAAAATATCAACTAAAATTTCACAAATATAACTAAAAATTTTAGATAAATATAATTATTTATATATATAATATATATAAAATTAGATTTCGGCTTTTAACCGACGAATTCGGATTCGGATATGGGTTTTCAGGTTTAGAAGTCTAGCACGCAAAAGAATAATTTTCCGGTTTTGGATTCCGATTCGGATAGTGTTTTTTGGATCGGATTCGGATCGGATATTCGGATTTGATTATTTTGCCCATGCTCATCAGCCGCGTATTGTCATAACTATGGCTGCAACTGGTATGCATTAAAATGAATGAACTGAATAAAATAGTTGAAAAAAATTTAGTTGATTTTTGTTCAACTCATTCAATTACAAAATAGTAGATGAATGAGTTAGATCGTGATCCAACAACATATGTAGATTACTAGATTCTTTCTTTTGGGCTTTAAAGCCTTAGTGTCTTTTGTAGTTTCTTTCTTTTGGGCTTTAAGGCCTTAGTGTCTTTTGTAGTTTTTACTTTTAGTTAGTTATTGGTATATTTAGTTTCGGTTTTAAAATGTAGCTTTTTAATTTTATTAACTGGTCTGGGCCTAAAGCCTTTACATTTTAGGATTAGTTTGCTAGATAATAAATCTGTCATAGAGGGTAAAATGGTAAATCTATAACGTATTTCCTGTGTATCTTAAATAAATATTGTGATATCGACATAAATAACATAAAAATCTGTCAAAAATATATGTAAAATTTCTCTTTTTAATAAAATCTGCCATTATTAAATAAATGTACTTAATATTTTACAATCGATGACAAAAAAATATTATATAAAGCATATTCAATATTAGGTAAATGGTAACTACCATACATAATATGATCTAATGATCTGATTTGGTAATTTCACTTTTACCAAAATATTATCTAACTAATTTAAAACCAGAAAGAAAAAATAGATTCGATTAGATTAGCTTTAGATTTTTTTTATATATATGGTCAAAGATGGATTTATAAAAGAATCTGTAAACTAACCGAACATTATCTCAATTACGAAAATACCCTTGAGAGAAAACGGTGAGTCACCGATCCAATTCCTTTCTTCTTCTACTGCAATTTTGCTAAACACCATTCTTTGCCCTCTCCTTTACTCCAGCTTCTTAGAGCACGAAACTCTTCTCTCTCTCTTCTCTGCAATGGCGACACTAACTCAGGAATCTATTGACACCTTCATGAGCATCACCGGTGCTTCCAATTCCGTCGCCGTTCGGAAACTTCAGGTAATTCGATTACACTCCCTTGGATCCTCGTTTTCCTTCTGTTTTTAGATGTTATTTTATTTTCTGCGGCTATTTTATAAGTTTCTCGAATCGCTGAAGTGATGGTGCGTTGCACGATCTTTTGATCATCGAATTCTAATGTATATTGTTTTTAAAATTCTTCCTGATGTTGCAATTGAAGTTACATATTGTTGAATTTTAGGTTATTTGATTATTGTATTGAAGGATTGTTTCTGATCTTTCATTGCTTTGTAGTTCTTAGGTTGAATATAACTTGTAATTTTCATTGGTGTAGCTAATCTTTCGTGTATGCCAAAACTTACATGATTTCATTGTTTGCAGGAATTTTATGGGAATCTCAATGTAGCTGTGAATAACTACTTCAGTGAGGGAGATCAAAATTTGTATGTAGTCCCATTATTATATATTTAATGTGCATAGTATTTAGATATGTATGTGACACGTTTTTATCATCTTTGTGAAGACTTCATGGAGCACCAGCTAATCTCCCTCAGGATGATGCAATGGATATAGATGAGGATGATGTGACTCCAGCTTTACAAAGGTAATCCCATCTATCTCATCTCTCAGAAGCTAGAACAACAGTTCCCTTTCCAAACTTTGAGTGAAGACTTTTTGATAATGATCCTTTATGACTGTTCCTCCATTTCTTAGTCATCCTAGGGAGGTTAGGGACAGCAATGAGCCGTCAGGTCGATTTAATGATGCTCCTTCTATAGAGGATGTGACTGAGACAGCTCAAGCTCATGGTCCAGGAGGTCAAGGGAGGTTCATTATAGATGAAAAAAGTGATGATGATAGTCATTTTGCTCCAACAGGAAAAAAGATGCATCACAATTACAATGATATCGAAGAAGAAATGATTCGAGCTGCTGTTGCTGCCTCGAAAGTGGAGACTGGGGTAAGCTTTGCTTAGATAATGAGTATTTTCTGGTTTATTTTGGCTTCAGAATGAGGCACTGCCCGCTGTTTCTTATTTACCTTGAAGTAACAAGGGTTATTCAATGGTTTTATTATATAGGTAGCAATGAATCATTTGCCTGAAAATCATCAGCCTCACATGGAAGATGATGATGACATAATAACAAAAGCTACCAAGGTTTATTGATATTTCTACTTTTTTTTTTTTGCTTCTTTGCTGACCTCCTCCTGTATACTCTTTTAACACAACGAGGTGCAGTTATTAGAGGAAGAAGTGTTGCACAGTCGAGGCTGGAAAACTTCAACCTCTGAAAGACAAGATTCTGAAGTGGTTTCCATTCCAGGACAACAGGGTACCCAAGCCTCAAGTGGAAGGTTAGTTTGTTCTGTTTAGTAACACCTCTTGTATCAATCAGTTGGTCTTCTGGGTTTCATAAACAATTATTTTTATGTGTAGATTCGTAGCACCTAGCTCACTTTCTGAGGATGAGGATGATGACTCTGACTCTAATTATGTTGTAAAGCAACCCCTTTTTAGGCGCAGACGAAGACGTGTTGCATCTAGATCTCAGGCCCCGCTTAACGTTGATCTTTCCCGGAGCCCTGAAGCAGAAGGTGTTGACATCCATTCACCAGATGCTGACAATGGTTTTCCGTCTGAGGTAGCAAAATATATAAATATTTTTTCTTTGAGTAGTTAGTTCATGCCCCAGCTAATATTATTGTTACATGTTTGATTTAAGTGGGGAGGCATTTCGACTGAGGAACATGATGAAGCTGTAATGCTCGAGGCTGCCATGTTTGGTGGCATTCATGAGATTGAATATAGGTTTCCTTATGCACCTCATGTGCAAAGTATACAGCGTCCACCCTCACCGTCATTGACTGCTCAGAGATTAATTCGAGAACAGCAGGTTAGAAACATTTTTTGTTTATTTCCTCCCTAAGTTGGAAAATTGCTCTGCAAATTGCCTTGTTGACTTTGTTGCCTTGCGGAAGCAAAGCCTTTCTGCTTGAGGATGTCATCAACATTTTTTAATTAATCTATCATTTTGACAAGAAGAATAGAAGTAATGGGCAACGAGTTCCACCCCTTTTAGGTTACCGAATGATGCTGATGATAAGTTTTTTTTTGTAATGCTAACTCATGCAGGATGATGAGTATCTTGCGTCGCTGGAAGCTGATCGGGTAAAAGCTGAGGCTCGTCGATTGGAGGAAGAAGCTGCGAAAGTTAAAGCTCTTGAAGAAGAAAAGAGGATGGAGGAAGAAGCTCGCAGGAAAGTCGAAGAGGAACAGGTACACTTCTTGTTTCACATGAGTCTCTCTAATCCCATGTGTGAACAAGTCACCTAGAGTATTATGTTCCGAATTGTTACCAACCACATACACCTTTGAGTCAACCCCTTTTCTTATGACAAGAAACTAGTTTGAAAACTAGCATTGTTACTAGGTTTAGAACCTGTTAACTGTGCTAAATTTATATGAGTTAAAATTAACCTGTTCGCAAGCCGATTATTTTGTTTTCTTTTTACTAATCAGGAGCTGGAGAGACAATTAATTTCCAAGGAAGCTTCTCTGCCTCAGGAGCCACCAGTAGGGGAAGAGAACGCCATCACACTTCTAGTCAGACTACCAGATGGCACACGCCATGGCCGCCGGTTCCTTAGATCCGACAAACTCCAAGTGAGTTTCTCCAAACCAGTCCCTCAAATACATAAACCTTAATAATTTAACCACAAAACATATCATCTTTCTCATTTGCAGTCACTTTTCGACTTCGTAGACATCTGTAGAATTGTGAAGCCCAACACTTACAGGCTGGTAAGTATTTGTTTTTGGCCAAAAAATGTTATATACAACCTTTTCATTAGAGACGTCTTTTAGTTGGTAATAATGGTATGTCTGTGCGATCAAAACAGGTAAGGCCATATCCTCGGCATGCTTTTGGCCATGAGCAAAGCTCGTCAACACTAAATGAAATCGGTTTAACGAGCAAACAAGAAGCATTGTTCTTAGAGCTGATCTAAAATGGGTAACTCTATTATGGTTCCATAACTTAATTTAAGTATCTTTTTTCTTTTTCTTCATAGAAGTTATATTTTTACTCTTTTAGATATTTATTGGCTTATTTAATCCGAGGTTGGATTTTAAAGTAGAGTTTTTTTTCTCCGATTTACATCTTCGAATCAGAATCTCTTATCTATCCGTTGAATATGATATTCTCTCGTCAGAAGTATAAAAGGTTTTTCTTGCATCCATATCGATGACTCTATATATACATGAATATGTGCCTTAAACTATGAAAGCATATAATGTCCTAGCGTTTATAGAATAATGTTGAATGAAGAAACCACAAAAAGGATAAAAAAATTGCAAATAGAGTATTAAAATCACTTTCACAACACACAATTCATCTTAAAGCCCAGTCCTTCAAATTAAACACTAAACGGGCCGGGTTGGGCCGAATTGGGTTGATCAGATTCTGACTTTTTCTGATCTTCCACCACTCTCGGAGATTCTTCCACTAAAATCCTGAAAACTCTGACGAGATCACCAACTCGAACCTAAAAGAGAAATAATGAGGGTAATCACAACTCCCATAGAAACTCTACACCTAAAGTCAACACTTGGTCTTCTACCACGAAGCTTCTCTGTTGATTATCACAATCAACGGATTCAAGTTTTCCCGCCCAAAACGACCTCTTCTTTGAGTTCTCCACTTCGTATTGATCCAATATCTCAAGGTTTGTTTTCCTTATTCATCGATCCTGGGCTTATTTTGGTTTCTGGGTACCTCAAAATTTTGTTTCTTTTCTCTTATTTTACTTTCATATACTCTGTTTTGTTATGAGCTTGTTAATGATAAGAAATCAGATGATGCCTTGAGCTATAGTTTTGAGATCTAATTTCTAAACAGAGTAAACGAATGTAAACTAAACCGTGTTCTACGACCAATCTATAGGTGGTGGATCTAGGAACTTGTGGCGTAGATATGTATCTGATAAGTTCTCGGATATGGGTTTGGATCTTGGAGATGATTCAGACAAGGTGAGCTTTTGAGATCTTTTCCTGAATTGTTATTAAGTTTCATCTTTTTAAAGTCAAAATATGATTTTTGGAATCTGATCTAATAATCTCAACTTGTTAAGAATTTTTATGTGAGCAACATGGATCTTTAATGTAGAGGCTTGAAGGTTATATTTGATATATGTAAAGTTTTTGTTTGTCTCAGATGTTTAGTGAGAAGGCTACTTTAATGGATACATTGAAGAAAGCAAACTCAATCCTTCCTCATGTAGTGTTAGCTAGTACAATATTAGCTCTTCTCTATCCACCTTCTTTCACATGGTTTACTTCAAGGTTCTTGCCACTATTACTGGAATTAAAACAAAGTCTAATTTAAGACTTTAAGTGCTAGAACACCATCAGGTTGTCTAATAAGCTCTTCTTTTAGGTACTTTGTGCCTGCTTTAGGGTTCTTGATGTTTGCGGTTGGTATCAATTCAAACGAGAAAGACTTTCTTGAAGCTTTCAAAAGACCAAAAGCTATTCTCATTGGTTATATTGGACAATATCTCATTAAACCTCTCCTTGGTTTCATCTTTGGCTTAGCTTCTGTTTCTCTTTTCCATCTCCCAACTCCAATAGGTAAAACTCTTATCTTTCTTTTCACATCATTCAAAAAACTCTTAACAAAATCGGTTTCTCAATCTTAGGTGCTGGGATCATGTTGGTTTCATGTGTTAGTGGAGCTCAGTTATCAAACTACGCAACTTTCTTAACTGATCCACCATTAGCACCTCTTAGCATTGTAATGACATCTTTATCAACAGCTACAGCAGTTCTTATCACACCAATGTTATCACTCTTACTCATTGGGAAGAAACTACCTGTTGATGTTAAAGGAATGGTATCTAGCATTCTTCAGGTCGTAATCGCACCAATCGCTGCAGGATTGTTACTAAACAAGTGAGAGATATAGCTAGAAACTCAAAGGAACATGTTTGGTTTTTCTCATATCTTTGTCTTCTTTTACAGGTTGTTCCCAAAAGTATCCAATGCAATCAGACCTTATCTCCCAATTCTATCAGTTCTTGACACAGCTTGTTGTGTTGGAGCACCATTAGCATTGAACATAAACTCAGTTATGTCACCATTTGGAGTCACCATATTATTACTAGTAACAACGTTTCATCTCTCAGCTTTCCTTGCTGGGTACTTCCTTACTGGTTTTGTCTTTAGAAATGCTTCAGATACTAAAGCCTTGCAAAGAACATTGTCTTATGAAACTGGTAACTAACTAACTAACTAACTCTTTTGGTTTCTTAAACTCTTGATTTGGTTTAAGAGAAATGTATTTGTGAACATTATAGGAATGCAAAGTAGTCTTTTGGCTTTAGCTCTTGCGACTAAATTCTTTAAAGATCCTCTTGTGGGGATTCCTCCTGCGATCTCTGTAAGTTTCACAATTTATGACATTTTTATAATCTTTTTGGTTTTATGATTATGAAATTTTCTTTGGTTTTTGCAGACGGTAGTGATGTCATTGATGGGGTTCACACTCGTTATGATATGGTCTAATGAAAAAGATACAAAGGTTTAACAATGAAGTTTTAGTTTCAGTTGATTTTTTTATTTATTAAAGGATGTAAACACGATTTAAATAAATTATGGGAACTTCTTGTAAGAAAAATAATGATGTAAGAAGAATTTGTAATTAAGTTTTGATTTCCACGTGTACAAAAATGGTTTAATTGCAAACCCGGTTTAAACAAACCAGAGATTGAAATTGGGTACAAAAAAGCGGGGGTAGTTGAGCTATTTATGGTAATAGCGACATAAGTTATTCTATTGAATTATGGACATGAGCTTGAAATTATTTAAATTTACTAATTATTTATTATATCTTTTTTTATAGAAATAAATCGTTAATCGTGTTTAAGACAAAGCCAAAAGCGTGAGGACGAAAGCATATCTTATCTTTTATCTTCATTCCCGAAAGAGTCCAATAATGCGATCGTAATCATTGCTTAAACAACACAGTGTCCATTTACATTTAGTTTTGTCTATTTTCTTTTTAGTCCTTAATACTTTTGTCAATTGGACAAAGAAAAATGGAAAACTTTGTTTTTGTTAAAATGGAAAACTTTTTGTAAATGTGAATATATATATAAGAATTGAAAATAAAGGAAAAATATAGGGACTTTAAATATGAAAATAGAAGTTACGAAGAGTTCAAATTATAGCCGCCCGATGACATACAAGTATCGTCAAATTAAGTTGGCTGAAGAATCGGACGGGTAAGATTACAAAGGTGTACAGTAACGCGTGTGTAGAGGAATATTACACCGATATAAACAAAAAAGTAAAAAGCAAGCGTGACTCATAGCATTTATATATGACAGATGTAATGGTCCTCCTTCATAGTTACGTATTTGGCCTTCTCTCTTCTCTTTTCTCGATAACGAAAGGCCTTATCGATTAAGAACAAATCATTCGTTTGACGATTATTAATTTTCTTCCGAAGATCAGAATAAAAAGTCCTGTGAATTTTCATATTGATTTTGTTTTTTAACAAGAAGAACTAATCATACCTTGTTCAACAGGTAGATTCATCTCGTCATCTCTTGTTTCTCTTGTTTATTTGAATTTTGTTTGAGTCTTGTCTGATTTGAACAGAACCTTGTCTTATCTTAGTATTTGTCTGTCCAAAATTCAGATCTACGAACTTTTTTGTATGGTTGAGGAATCTTAGGTCTGTAAAAAAGCAATTGAAATCTCAATAAGAAGATTTTGATTTTTTTTAATATTTACAGAGCAAAAACAAGAGCAATGGGGTCAGAACAAAACGATACAACTAGCTTTACACAATCACAGTCATCAGAACCAAAGCTATGTGTAAACGGATGTGGTTTCTTCGGATCAGCATCAAACATGGATCTTTGTTCTAAATGTTACAGAAACATATGTGTAGACGAATCCCAAACATCTATTGTTAAATCTACACTTGAAAAATCTTTCAAACCATCTTCTCCTCGTAGTCTCTTCATATCAGAACCATCAGTGAAGGCCGTAGCTGTATTGGTACCTGAGTCATCTACTTCATCAGAAGAATCAGTTCTTGATGAGAACGAGTCATCAAGACCAACACGACCGAACCGGTGTTTAGGCTGTAACAAGAAGGTTGGGATCATGGGGTTTAAGTGCAAATGTGGGAGTGTTTTCTGTGGAGATCATAGGTACCCAGAGACTCATGAGTGTAGCTTTGATTTTAAAGAAATGGGACGTGAAGAGATTGCTAAAGCTAATCCTGTGGTTAAGGCTGATAAACTTCAAAGATTCTGATATTTAAAGTTACAAGTACTTTGTGTGTTTTTTTTTTTACTTTGATTGTATTTGAACCGGTTTGGGTTTGGATTGGATGGGTTTAATGGATTGTGTCATCGGTTTAGTATCTATATTACTTTTTCTTCTTAATATATATGATTCAAAGGTCAATATTTCAACTAGAAATTTATTATTGGATAATGCAAAATGATATGGCATGGGCAAAAATATTAAAAGCTGATCCGGGTTTATATTATATGGGTCCTGCCGTCTTGGTTTGGAATTTTCTTATCATCAAAATAAATTATAAATATATTTATGTATATTGTATACAATAATATTAAAAATAGTTGAGTTTTAAATCATATATCTATAAGTTTCAACATGTGAAATAATGTGATGTGGTTATGAGAGGGATAAGATTGTTAGGTAATAGACCTGTGAATGTTGTTGAGAAAAAATCTAATTTAGTATATTTAATTTATTATAATTGTGTTTCAAATTGTTTTAATCATGGACTTGGACATGGTAACATATTGGGCTTATATGGGCCTAAAAATATATGAGTTGATATATAATTATGGGTCTAGAGTTTAGTCCGAAAGCCCACATGTAGATTGAGGTGTGCTCATTTTACGAACTTGTTCGAGTTGTGGAGTTTAATCTCTTATATAGTCTCGATCTGAAGCATGAGTACTCTTGTTAAAGAAGTACATTAGATATTTCAAGTGTTTAAGTAGTTTTCGTTCTTTTTAAGGTTTGTCCTCATCATTTAATTTATAGTTTCCAAATTTCTATTAGAAATAACTCTAATTTATTCCAAATTTTTTTTATCTTTATTTTAAGTAGATTCCACAAAAAGAAACATTACACTCCAAAATATTTCATAGAATGTAAATTTCCTCTTATATTTTCTCTCATTTAGTATGTTTTTAGTTTTATTTATTGTAAGTGGTAGTCCCGAAGAAGCATGGTACTATTCACGAGCAACCTCACGTGTAAGGCAACAGCACAGCAGCAGTTGAACAAGTGTATTGTCTCCTTATCCACATCTACACACAGATATGCGTATGTATACGTGTTGCTATGCAGCTTTTCTTATATGCATATACTCACACAGTTAATAAAACATATGTTTATATTATTACATATAGTATTTGCTATTTCTTATTTGTATATATCATTATTCACATAGGCTTATTGATTGAACTTTGTGTCTTGGCCGTAATTATTAATTATTAATTATTACATATAGTGTGTTCATCTCATTATTAATTATTAATTACCAACACACTCCTTTCTACTTTCGGAAACTAACTTTTTATTAACGTAAATATAATACAGTCAAATCATTATATTTAATAAAATTTTCAGTTGTGAATCGGACGAATGTAAAAGATAATAAAATGTGTAAAATAATACTTTTCAAAAGTTATATGTAATTATATTTATATGCCCCACTAGTATTATAAATTAAAAATCATGTAAATATATCATTAAGATAGAGAATATCAAATACTAAACTAGCACTTGATATAATCTTTTTGAAGTATAATAACTTCTTCGAAAGATTAAAGAAATAACTTGATATCTAATTTCTGTTATATCAAATAATTGATATGTCTTCGTTATCAAAGTGGTTAACATTTAACTACTAAGTATCTATCATTTTTGTTTGTATACTCTTATAAATTGTTAAAATATGATGATTTCAGTCTTGAATTATAAATTTGAAATTATATATGTCGTTTATATATAAGTGTATTCATATATACGTTTTGTTACTTATCGACAAATAGTCTTAGCTCACATATTCTATAATTTTTAGTATAATCTTAAATAACAAATCATATGAAACTAGTCTTGCTATAAATTAGTATAATTATTAATTTATAGATGTTTTATTGAATATCCGTTGACAATTTCACTAGTAACTAGTCATCATATATTTACACTAGTGAAAGGCAACATCGAAACCCAAATCATGAAATGTTTTATATTAACCCATAAGAATCGTAGGGAAAAAAAAACGCCATGAAATGTTGATAAGAAAAAACCAAACTTAACAGAAACGGCACACAAATCAAATGCAAACAACTACCAAGTAAAAAACATGAGACAACGAAAAATATTACTCAAACTAACATAGAAATATCTAAGAACTAAAACGAACCAAACAAGAAGAGAAGAAGCAAAAAAACCTTATTGATAATCTTAAGAATGTTGTCACATATATATTTGGTCAAATCAATATGGTGCTCGTCCCGTTGACCAGTATTGATTATCATGTTGTTGTTGCAACTGAACCGAACCAAGAAGATTAGGTGGTAAGCCTTGATGAGCCGACGACATAGCTTGTTGCTGATGTGGTAGTTGTTGTCCCATCATCGGCGGCGACTCCATTGTTCCTCCTCCGTGAATTGGCATCTGCATCTCATCTTCTTCTAACGGCAACCTCTCGTACGCCGCATTGCTAAAAGACGCCGCCATAACAACAACAGGACCAGCACATAGCAAAGGACCCACCACGCTTCCTCCAACGACTTGTCCTTGTCCTCCGGCTAGGTAAACACTCAATCCAGTGGCTGTAGGAGGAGCTGGAGGAGGGAGAAAAGAACCAGAGAGAGAAAGAATCTCAAACCTTCCATGAAGACTAACGACTGAACCAGGAGAAGGATGAGATCCAGGCTGACGTATAGTGACGTTAGTAACGTTTCCAGTACCGCTCATAACGCAAACGCCGCGTTGGCGTCTGCGTGCAAAAGTCGCTACACTTTCAACTAAATCGCAGCCGTCTCCGATCTCCATCACATGAGTTCGAAGAGCGTTTGCACTGTCACGAGTGATGATAATAGGTGGTTTAGGTTTGTTCTTGGATCCAGCTGGTCTTCCTCTTGGTCTTCTTGTCATCTGATCTCCACCGGAGCCACCACCACCACCTTCTCCAGAACCACCATGTAAATCTAGTTCTTTACCTTCACTACTACTATTATTACCCATGTTTTCTATATTATCACTTGTCTCTTCACGATCCATTTGTCGGTTTCCTCCAGATCCTCCTTGTTGATGATCATCATCAGTTTGGTTTCTTTGATGATGAAGGAAGAACTCTTGTTGTTGTTGTTGTTGTTGTTGGAGATGTAATTGAAAGTTTCTAGGGTTAAAAGGAGGAGGTAGAGAGCTTTGTGATCCATGAGGTTGTAATGGATCCATGATCTATGGATCAAAGAGATAAGAGTTGACCTTTTTGCTCTTGTTGAAATTAGAAAAAGGAAGAGATCATGTACAACGAAATCCAAGCTGGATCATCTTCATCATCGGCTCTTTGATTTTTTATTTTTTCTAGGGTTTCTCTTTCCCAAGTTTAGCTTAGCTTTCTCTTTTTGAGTCGGAGGAGATGGTGAATAAAGGTGGTCTTTATTTAAATTAATTAACATGTGCTTAGGTCTATATCTTTGGTTTGTGATTGGTTAAACTTAGGTTAAATATTAAATATTACTGAGCATATGAATCTTGACCGTGACATCATTACTTGTCTACTTTATGGGCAGTGTTCGTAGTAAATTAACCTTAATAGGACAAAATGATACATTATTAGCTTGTAGACCTAGTTATAATCATTTTATCACAAAGTAAAACATCAACATATATCTGAAATTTTTAAAAAAATTTTGGTTAGGAAACACATCTGAATTCGAATCTTATTAGTCTTTGTATTTAACTTGACGCGTTACAGGTTGTAAAGAAAAGTCCAATGGATTCAAACATTTTAAAATATATCAGAAAAAAAAACAAAGTTGGTAACAACAGTTAATTTAAAATATAGATGTTTATATAAACAACATTTTCTTGCATGTATTATCTATATAATTATAATTATGGAAGGTTATGTGTATTATGCAACTAACAAACTTATTTGGAAACATATGATTGAATTGTATTGTTAATATGATAATGATTAATGACTTTAACAAAAAACATGATGATGATGATATACTAGTGTTGTGATATATATAATTATAACTTTTACTAGTCAAAGGATAAATTTGTTAATATCATTTAAACCTAAAAGCATTTGTTCATTAAAATATGTCCATACACACATATGCATATATATATATATAGAGAGAGAGAGATATTAGGCATTGGAGAGAGTGAAAGTAACAAGAAGGTGCGAAGATGTCGCTGACAAATCTCAAAACCACAAGGACCAGAGAGAGTAAAGGAGAAGATAAGAGGGGATCGGAGAGGCAGCGCATGAACTGGTGTGGGAGATAAAAACACAAACTCCAATGTGTTAAAGAGAGATGCTCTTTGTCGGCTCTGTCATGCTCTTCACCCCATCTCTCCACGTGCCCTTCTCATCCACAACATTTTCCGATCTATGTCAACTAGTAGTGCGTAAACGGATCAGATCGGATCGGCAAAATTCGAAATATATTGGATTTAGATTTATCAAAAATAAGTGAATAAGTTAATTGGTACAATTTTATTTTTAATTGGGTTGACCGTTTATTTACCCCCGTACTTTGACGCTTCTGCATCGTTCTCCCCAAACTTTCAAACTCTTGATTTTTCCCCCTAAACTATTAAAATTCTGCTTAATTCCCCACGTACCTAAAATCTTTGTTCAATTACCCTCAATCTCAAAATCGTGATTAAATTAGCATAAGTGCGATTAACTCAAATTGTGATTGGTTTAAATTAGTTCAAAACTCGGTTACTACTAATTAACCGAACAAATAACTAAATCTAATAAAAAAACCCAAATCGATTTTAGGGTTTGATATGTTAAAGTGAATCTAACTTT
>KE156297.1:2257-13052 GCA_000411055.1 Leavenworthia alabamica
ACATCCAAGCTCTCCGATGTGCAAACACCTAAACCTGTACTCCGGAACCTGCATATAGACTCAAAAGACCACAAAAAGACTCTAAAAAACGGACATGACTTGTCCGTAAAAACGACTCAAAATACAATATATCATTCACCCAACTCCTCTTCCAGTCTTCTCTTATTTTTCTCCTTTTTTTGTTCAATTTCTCCTTTAAACATGTAAGAAAAAGAGATATCAAGTTGGGGTTTTAATCCCTTGAGTTTAACTCACTGGGCCTGGGTTCTAGGCTCATTTTGGCTCTGACATGTCTGAGCCAGGCCCTCCAGCTCGTCCGGGCAGAATCCCACAAAATAGTATGAAATGTTTTGGCTCCCCTGGGTTGATCCAGGACTTCATAAGCTGGTCCGTCCGATATAGACNACATCATTCCTTCCAATCCCAACTATTCGTCCGAACTCTAACTTCAGGCCATCCAGGCCCATGTTAATATTTAAGAACTACCTTTTCTAAGTCCTGAATCTGTCATCGATCGATCTCATCCTGACAATCGATTGACTCATAATCCGCACGACTACGGATGTTACAGTTTCGAACTGAATTTTCTATAAAAGATAGTTGCGTTGAAAAAGTTTCCGAGCAACACAGTGCAGATTGCTTAAAGCGGAAGAGCGATCAAACGCATCAGCCGTGGATGACTGACTCTGATACCATGAAAGTGTTTAATAAACACATATGGATAAAAAAACTTTTCTTGTTGATTCTATTTTTCTTAGATTACAGAGTTGATGCAGAGTTTATATAGAGTGTGCCATACAACTAATCATTGGAGAACAAGGAGAATCAAACATGTTTTACAGAAAAATATCGTTTGATGAAGTCTTGTATGTTGGTGAGCTAGACTCTTCATCGACTGAGTTTTTTGTCACTGTTAGTGCATTTCTCTGTTTATACAAGGTGATTCGTTTTGAAGTTTGTGGGCTGAACATTGTTGACAATGCCCAATTCTGTTTGCTTATGAGGACCAGAATTTGTATAAATTTTATTTGCTTCTGATTGTTTAATAAGCTCGAAATATATTTTTCGTTAGTATATAGTTAAAAGATCGAATTTTTCAATAAGCATGAGTTTTATTAAAATAGACATTAATTATTAAAAACCATTACTCTGATATCATATTTTATTTCGTGTGTGCATTGAAAGTAACAAGTTTTTGTAATATGCAGTAGATATTTTATTCTATCAACAATTTTTAATAAAAAATTTTCATTTTCCTAAATGCCTTGAAATTTCTACTAATTTTCAGCAGTAAATTTTTAATATTAATTCTCCCAAAGTTAATAAAATCATTTAAATCTTTAAATTTTTCTAAACATATTTCCGAAATGTAAAGTCTCAAAATTAATCTAAATTATAGATTCAGTATGCACCTTTAAATTTTGTAGAATATGCTCATAAAATAAACTGAAAGTAAGAAACAAAAAATTGGAACAAAACTTTATAGTAATGATTGCTTTAACTAAGACTGTGCATTCGTTCCTTAGAGTGTGGGTCTGAAATTTTTGTGCATGGTATTTGGTTTTTAAAACAAAATTATGATCGGTTTAGGACATGTAGTTTGATTCAGTTCGCTTTTGGAAATAAAAATTACATCTGATCGATTTTTATTTTCTGATTCAGTTTGTTTTAGGAGTAAAAAATAATTTATTTCAGTTTTTTTGGTTATTCCAATTATTTTGATTTGAATCGCTTTAAGATAAAAACAAAAAAAAATTATTGAAATAAAAAATCCAAAAAAAACAGAAAAAATAAATATTATATATCAGTTTGTTCGGTTTCTTTGGTTCTGTTCGATTTTACCGAAAATTAAACTCAATGAAAACCTTCTACTGATCGGATTAAGAAAAACATTTGTTTGGTTTAATTCAGTTTGATTCGGTTTAATAAGTTCTGTTAGGCTTTTTTTGTCAAAGGCTTGCATAACTATAACTAAGCATTCAGTTCTGTGTATTAAGTAAGATTAGTATAAGAAGATATAAATTTCAGAATCATTTCATAATAGTAAAAGTTATTATAAGGTATGTTTTGGTTCAACTGGTTATGATGGGATCCTTAAGAAAAGATTGACCATACGAAACATTTGATTTTGAGATGTGAGAGTTGAAACTCGCCCTGGGCATCCGGTTTGGGTATCGGCTTTCCGAAAACTGAACCAATTAAACCCAAACCGAGCCGACACACATCATAAATTATAAACCGAACGACAGAATTGCAATTACAAATCGGTTATCGGCTCGGTACGGTTCGGTAATCAGAGAACCGAATGGTTTACGTTAACCAAAATATAAAATACATTTTTACACCTAAAAACCATAACTCACATTTCGAGAGATTTCATGAAACCTCCGGCATAACTCACATTCTCTCACAAATCTTCATTGAACTTTCATCTTCGTTCTTCAACAACCTTCGTCATCGTTGGATTTTATCTTTTTCGTAAGGTATTTTGATTTATAACCCTAATCGTGAATTTAGAGGATTTTCTAATTTGGGAGTTTTGGTTTTAGTTACTTCTAGGTCTCGTATTAGGTATGTTTAGTGAGATTTCGAAGTTAGTTATTGAATTTTAACTGTTTGAACTTAGAATTTTTTTTGCAAACTAAATAATTTTAATCGCGATTTCTAGGTTTTAAAATTTGTGGGTTTTCGGTTTTAGTTAGTTCTAGGACTAGTATAAGGGATGTTTTATGAGATTTCAAAGTTAGTTTCTTGATTTAACTGAGATTTCGAAGTGAAGAATGTTTAATGTCTGCTATTAGTTAGTTTAGTTCTATGTCTAGTTAGTTTGTTTTAGTTAGTTTAGTTCTATGTCTAGTTAGTTTGTTTTAGTTAGTTTAGTTCTATCTTCTATGTCTGGTTTTAGGATTTAGGAATGTTTAATGAGTTTTCATTAGTGTTATTACAATGTTGCAGATTTAACACAAATTGTTTTGTATTGTATATGACTTCAGCTTCAGTAGATGAAACTGGTGATCCATCATCAGCACCACCACCATCTAGCAGCTCTTCTGCTCCTGGGAATAAGAGGAAGACACCATCTACCTCTTCTGCTCTGCCACCAAAACCCAAGAAGACCTATCCTAAAAGAGCGCCTTGTTGGGCACATTTTATTCAGAGAGAAGATGATCCGGGTAAGTGTAACTGTAGATATTGTAGGTTAGAGGTAGATTGTGATTCTAAAATAGCCGGAACTAGAGCAATGAATGGACATATAGGTAGATGTAAGTTGTATAAAGATTTTGAGGAAAGAAAAAAGCAACAGATCTTGAGTGGTGATGATGGGGGTAATATGTCTGTAGTTAGATATGATCCTGAAATGTTTAGGAGGGCAACTAATAGGCTAGTTGTAGTTAATGAACTTTCATTCTCTTTTGTGGAATCAGAGGGATGGAAGAAATTTTGCTTTGATGTCTTGCCTCTATACAAAATTTTCTCTAGGAGAACTTGTGCTAGGGATATTGCAACTATGTATCTAGAAGAAAAAACATCTTTGAAGGAATTGTTTGGTACTCAGAAGCAAACAGTATCTCTTACTACTGATGTATGGACATCTTCTACAACTTCTTTCAATTATATGGTCATCATGGCCCACTAGATTGATCAAGAATGGCAGATGCAGAAACGAATTATCTCCTTTAAGGTCATCACTGACCATAAAGGAGATACAATTGCGGGTCAGCTTGTGGACTGCTGTGATGAATGGGGATACAGAAGGTTTTCACAGTGACAGCTGATGATGCAAAGGCGAATGACAAAGCAGTGGAGACTTTTAGGAACCAACTGAGGATGAGAGATCCACAATCATTAGTTCAAGATGGTGAATATCTCCATATGCGTTGCTGTGCGCATATTCTAAACTTGATAGTGAGAGATGATCTAAAAAAAGCTAAGCCTAGCATAGTTGCAATTAGAATTGCCTTTATTTATGTTAGGTCATCTTTTAATAGGTTGCTATCATTTCAACTTAGGTGTGAGATAGGTAATGAATAGAGGTAGCTTGCCGTTAGATATCAAAACTAGGTGGAATAGTACTTACCTTATGCTTACAGCGCAGTGAAACATAGAGTTGCTTTTGAAAGGATGTCGGCTGAAGACAAGTTATATTGTGACTTCTTCTTGGAAGTTGATGATAAGACAAAGGTTAAGAGAGTAGGGCCACCAACTGCTGCAAATTGGGATGAAGTTGAAGTTCTGGTTAAGTATCTCAAGGTCTTTTACAAGATTACATTGACGTTCTCTACATCTCAAGCTCTTAGCTCCAGCTATGCTTACAATGATATTGTCAACATAGAGAGAAATTTGATTACCAAGTGTAGACACAGTGACTCACAAGTAAGAGCTCGAGCATATGTGATGCGAGATAGGTTTGAGTAATATTGGGATGGGTTTGGGAATATGAATCCACTAATTATTGTGGCAAGTGTCTTTGATCCGAGAAACAAACTTCAATTTGCACATTTATGCTTTGATCAACTCTATGGGAAAGGTACAATAGAAACTAGGCAGCTTCAGAATTCTCTGAATAATGTGACGAAGAAGATCTATGATCAATATAATGTTAGACTTAGCAAACCTGTAGAGATTGATCCTTCTCAGTCTCAGGAATCTGAGCATGATTATGCTAGTGAAGTCAGATTAGAGCTTTCAGATGATGATGATGATGAAGGTTGTGAACGAATGGACTCAATCTACAACAAGATGGTTACCTCGGGTAGTGCTGAAGATATTTCTAGTGAATTAGATACATGCGTGGCAGAAAAAACAATGAGTCAGGTAGAGAATCGGTTAGGATTACCATTTAATGTTTTGTCATGGTGGAAATGTAACTCATCCAAGTATCATATCTTAGCCGAGATGGCTAGAGATGTTCTAGCTATTCAAGTGTCATCAGTTGCATATGAGTCTGCATTTAGTACTAGTGGTCGAGTCCTTGATCCATATAGAAGTTCTCTAACACCTTATATGGTTGAAGTACTTCTTTGCACACAGCAATGGTTAAAATGTTCTTCTAAAACTCAGTCTGAAGTTGCTAACATCGTTTAAATGTTAGATGAAGTAGAGTTCCTTGAATCACTAGGTACTTACTAAACTAACACATTTGTTTTGTTGTATTATAAACTAACATAATTGTTTTTAACTTATGCAGATTCAAGGAATGCAACTCAAGCACAATAATGTGATATATATAATTAGCATTCTCTAAAGGCACATCTTCAATGACCATATATTTTCTAACTATCAATGTTTATTTTGTAACTTCACTGGTTCAATACAGGTTGGTCGTGATACCCTTTTTGATGGTTCCAACCAGAAGAGAAGAAACAGAAGCTCATGTGATTTTGTCTTTTTTGGTGCACACACATTGCAGCTACTATTAGAAGTAAGTTATCTTTTGTGCAGATATGATGGAGTGTAATGAATATTTGTGGGCCTGTGGTTGTTGTTTGGTTACAATCTACAAGTATCCATTGCACTAATATTCAGTTTTTTGTCCTGCTTTTGTGTATGCAATATCTTAGATGTAAAGAACATATTGTTAAGCTTGTGGTATGAATACTTTGTTTCTATGTATTTCTAGCATTTTTAAGTTGGTATCAGGTGCAAATGCAATGAATTTGGTTTAAAAACTTGGTTGTTTTACAGGTTAAAAGCTATGGATTTGGTTTCTCGATTTATTCGGTATTAGGTTAAATCGGTTTTTTTTCCAATTTAATCGGTTTAGTCGGTTTATACGGACCACAAACGGATGTTAAACTTAAAAGTAAAACCGAACCGATTAACCCAATTTAATATTTCGGTTCAATTCGAAGAAATTGTACATAACCGTTTAACCCGATGAACCGAAAAAATTAATCTGATTGATCTGAACAGACAGAACGTCCAAACATATGAGAAGACTTTAAAAGTCCCATTTAAGTTGTAGGACTTTAAAGTGGGTCCAAAGCTTCTCGTCGTCAACGCGTCAAAACTGATATTTAATCACATACGTTAAAAAAAAACAAAAGAAAGTAAAATAAACGGCGGAGATTCAAGCCCTAGATGGCACATGATAGTATCTTCCTCTGCACGTGCATCTGTAGATGACGCTGCATGATTCAGCAACGGAGCACTGAAAACTAATCATTACACGTTTACACGGTGAACACGAACCACACGCGTATGAACAATCCGGCAAGCTAGATCCTGTCCGGTACATTTCCATCTCTACCCTTTTTTTATTCTTCACGACAAATAAATATACAATTTATTAAGAGGGCAAAATAAAATTCGGTTGCAATTCTTTTTTCTAACGCGATTTTATTAAGTTTTCATATATTATTTTTTTAAACAAATTTTTTGAAAAAGTTATCTAAGTATTTTATCAATATTAAAAGACAGAGTTATAAAAACGCAAAAGAAAATGAAAATCATTCCGCAAAAAGATAGTGAAACTACATAAATTCTCATATGAAAATAAATAGAAGAATGGTTGAAAAAGACTAAAAGCAATATTTTAATGTATGTACATATATGCAATTTTTGTTGATAGCTAGAGTTTTTAATATTTAAGTCTGGTTCGTATGAGATAATAAAATATTTTAGATTAAAGAAGTTAAGAGTAGGGCTGTGTCTAGAGATCCGAGTGTTTTGAGAATATTTGGATTTGTTCTTGTCCATTTAAAAAAATTCATTAAAACAGCAATTTTTTAGAATATTTGGCTTTGGTCATAATAATTATTTTGCTTAAAAAGAAATTATTTTTAGAATTTTTGTTTCTGTTTTGTTTTATCGTATGAAAAAAAAAAAATTTGAGTTTGACCGAAGAAATGTATGCTAATTTTAAAGGTCCAAAAGAAAATTATTTTTTAAATAATATTTATTTTTATATAAATCAAATCCCAATAAAACAAATCCAAATTTTCAATATCCAAATATATTTATTCCTAGTCCTAGTTGAGAGTAGCGTAACTTAAGAGAGAAAACCTACCTTGCGGTGCGTTTGAGCTTGTTGCATGTCTGCGTTTATATTTTCTCGACTATTGACCGTATTTTGTACAAAAAGATATGGATGTGACGGACTTAGTGGCGGCGTGCGAATGCAGGTAACGACCAAAGAACACGCGGCGAAGACTATGACAAAGGAAAACAATAACTTCGCCATGTTTTTTTCTTTAAAAGAAAACCTTCTCGCTAACAAAGCTATTAAAGTACTACGTGTGTTGTGTGTAATGTATGATAATGCAAGTCATATATATGTGTTTATATAGTTTAGAAGAATTGGTATGTGTTATATAATAATAATAAATGATAAATAATGGTACATCTGATGAAGGTCACATGATTCTCGTCGAGTTTTTTATATTTTATATATATTTTTTTAAATAAACATCATAATTTTATTCTTTTAGTTCACAATTAACATGTTTGCGGGATATGAATATTTTTGAATGTGAGGACTGTTCAATATATGCGCAACATTAAAGGCTTGGGAGATAGAAAAAACTATTATAGTTATAAAAAAACACACTAAAATGTACCAATTTTAAATTTATCTGATGCATATAAACCCGATGCCTATACTGACTCCGCCACTGGTTATGTACTGATCGAAAATGATCATCATTAAATATTTATTTTATTTTATTTTTCGAAAGTATATTAAACTTTTCGGATATAGTAACATATGTGTATATCAATATAAAAATCGTAGTTCAACTTCAAAATGCTACATTACAAGACCAGGAACCGCATAACTAGGCACTTATAACTGAAAAAGCCTTTTTAGGTCATGAAATTTGCATATTTAGGTAATCACACTAGTATACAGTATACTGAAGTTGTCGTACACCATGGACGAACTGTATAACTAGAAAAGCAAGGATTAACTGTAAGCAATGTTCTAAGATAAGGTATATATACAACTGTATATATAATATATATGCTATATAATAAATATTCTACTGTATATATTTATGACATTAACAACAATATAGATATATTAGGTAAAGAAATATTTTCATAAATTATATAATAGATATAATATTGTTTTAGTTGTATTATAATATATTTGAAAGACTAAAATTATTTTAGTTATAGGTTATTTGAGATTTAATTTGTTGTTTTAAAATCGCTGTTCAAATAATGAATCCGATTATTCAATATAAATCTTTTTTTGATTGATTTTTTGTTATATTGTTTAAGATATAATTTTAGGTTTTTATTTTATTTTATTTTATTTTATAACATATATATTATTTTGTGTTTCCAATGTAATTTTATATTATTACCATTATTATTTTAATGCACTAACCAATAGAAAAATATAAAATATATTAGCGAAACATAAAAAAAACAAACTATAATGTTTTCTTAAAGAGTGTTAAAAACCCTTAAACTATATATATTTTGAAACAACAGGAGTACATTTTCATAATTTGTTATTGATTGTATAGTATAATTTTTAATCACGCTAACAATATAATATATATCAATTATTTAAAAATATATTTTTTGTATATTATCAGTTAGTAAAATTTAATTTTATTGTTATAAATTTTTCACACCAGACATATTTTTAATATTTGTTATTTGTTTATGTAACATCTATATTTTGATTTTAGTTATATTTATGATATGTTTAATGTAATTATTTATTTCTGATATAAATTATATGTGTTATGTCAGATAAGTTTTATTTTAGGTGTTATTAATTATTTTTTAATTATATTTGGTGAAGTTAGTAAACGTGTTATTATTATTCGTTTTAAAATTAGTAAATAGTAATCATGTAGTGGAGAGATGAGAAATATTTAGTACTTTTAATTATAAGTTTTATTAATATTTTAAATTAAATTTTATTTTAAATTATAAAATATTTTTAGAAAGAAAATGTGAATACATAATTAGATTTTAAAAACAAAATAAACATAATTTTAAAATTCTAGATGATGGTAAAAGAGTTAAATAGGTTGGATAATGGATAATACAAAATTTCAGAGAAATATAATTTTAAAATTTTGCTAACTAATATATATCATGTATATGTTAAACATAAATGAAATTATGTTTATTTTGCTGAAATATATATTATGTATTTTTACTATTATCGAAGATTTTAAAATTATGTTGCTAAAATACATAACATGCTTTTAATCGACATCTAGTTAATATATATTATGTATGAGTTAACCAAAAATGAAAATAAATTTCTTACGATTGAAAATATGAAAAAAATTCTGAAAATAGAGAGTGTTGGAGCAATGCCACTGGCAAATTTCCCAGAGACTCTACCGCTTTTCAAGTAATAACCATCATTTATTATTGAATTTTCCCTAAATTAAAATAAAAATATAAAATCTTATTTGTAAATCATAAAACACAACATATTTTGAAATATTCTTCTAATACATAATATTTAATGTTTAATCTTAAATATAGAAATTTAGAAGATAGTTTGTGGAAAAATATTTTGATCTACTGATCTAAAACACTCCATAAATTCATTATCGTAAACCTATCTTTAGCGTCTCTTGAATTTAAAAATGTCAAATTCTTATTAACATGAAAAGTTTAGGCTGCGAATAGTTACACTTAGCTGAATGAGTTGAACCAAATTTTTTTTTGTTTGAGTTGAATCTCATTCAAAACAAATTTCCTTTGTAATTTTTCAATTTATTCAATTCTTTTAGATGAACAAGTTGAACAACATTTACAATTCATTCAATTCAAATAGTAAAAAATAAGATGAATAAATCTTCAACCCATTTAACTAGTGAAATTTTGTATACTAGTTGCAGCGTTTATATGTCTAAAAACAATAACAAAATTTTGTTTTATTTTAATTACTACCACAAAATAAACATTCTAAATAACAGTAAAACATATTTGTAACATTAAATAAGTTTAACCCTTGATTCTAGAGTTTACTGGAATAAAAAAATGAGAGAAATTTAGATTATCAGCCTCTTCGCTTCTCGTCTCTCATCTCAATTCATTGATTCTGCTAAAAAAGCTAAAAAATAAAAAAAGTAAAAAAGGAAAAATTAATAGAAAATAGAATAAAAAATTAAAAATATATATTAAGAAATAAATAATTATAAATTATAATTACTTCTTACACAATTTGTAAAAAATATAAAGCATTAATAATCAATTGCAAAAATTTTAAAATATATTGACATATCTTACAATTAATATGAATAATTTTTATATTTTCAAGAATATTGAATTATATTTCAAAAATATGATATACAAATCATAAATAAAAAGAAGAGTTATAAAAATATTTGCGAAATAATCAATAGAATTAAATGAGCAAATATTAATTTTTATTTATTTATATACAAAATGATAGGTACAACTAAATTTCTAACCCAATTTTTTCCGTATTTTTCTCTTTTTTATGATTTTCTTGTATTTATCATCCATCATTCGACGGAACACCAAATATTTTTTATCTATTTTTTTTATTGAAATTTTTCCGTAATGCATACATCATTCTTAATCACTTTCCAAAACATCAATACTACTATATACTTATTCTTTTCTTATATTTTCATACAAACATTGTTATTAATCTCTATTGTTGTTGACACAACCCCTCCACGGAGTTACGTCCTAACACCTGAAAACCGTATATTTAAAAACTTTTTCATAACGGTAATATACGTATAAAACATGCAGCGGAATAGTACATATACAATACTATCAGATACCCGCCTCGGTATCTAAATACGAGTCCGACAAGGACTAATAAAACACCCAAAACCCGAAA
>KE156298.1:0-12337 GCA_000411055.1 Leavenworthia alabamica
TTAACTTTTCCGTTAGTTAAAACTAACGGTATGTGTAATTTAGCAAAGTCAACGCAAAGTTGATGTTTTATTTGATAGTCAAATAAAAGTTGAGGTTTAATATGACATATTGAAAGTTTATGTATTTTTCTTCGAGTTTTGTAAAGTTCATGGTTTAAATGGCCGTTTTCCCTTATAAAAATGCATCAGACTAATAGTTCATGTTGAAATCGGTTAGATTTCTAAAGTTGCATATAAGCTGACTTAGCATAACTTAACGGTTGACTAATTCCGTTTAGGTCAATGTTGATTTTGACCTGATAATTAAAGTTTAAATATATTTTTTGAATTTATATTTAGTTTAAGTATATTTTAGCACGGTGATTTAATTCATGTATAAAAACGTATTTTACGGGTAGTTTATGTTGAAATTGACACTTTAGCCTATGATTTATATAAGTTACTTACATGAAGATACTCTGTTTATAACTATAAAACAGAAAAGGCTTTGTTTATCCTTTATTTAGAGAATTGGATTTGAATTTATTGATACGAACACTGATAAAGACTTGGTTTTGTGTGTTGCATAGATGATGAATGATATCAGAGATTTAGTGGAACAGGTTCGAGAAGGATGTCAGATAACGATCATATCAGACTCTTGTCACAGCGGTGGACTCATCGATGAAGCTAAGGAACAGATCGGAGAGAGTAGTAATACTAAGAAACCAAATCAAGAAGTCAAAGTTTCTTCTTTAGAATACGAGATGGTGAACTGTTTCCATAGCGTTTTTGTGAAGTTGCTTGCCTTTTGTGGAATCATAAATTATCAGGAACAACCCCACGAGATCGTAGAAGCAGTAGAGAGAGGGACGAAGTTGTCAAATCAAGATATCTTCCATTGGATAGATTCATTAATCTTCTAAAAGAACAAACTGGGAAAGACAATATCAAGATTGGAAAAATCAGACCAACTCTTTTCGATGTATTTGGTGAAGATTCGAGTCCCAAGGTAAAGAAGTTCATGAAAGTGATTCTCACTAAGCTAATGAAGATAAAAGATCAAAGTACGTTGTTTCTTGAGGTCGAAGAAAGTGCAAAACAGAGACAAGTGAAGAGTGATGGAGATATATATGGAGGAGGAGGATCAAGCAATGGATTATTTCCCGACAGAGGGATTCTGTTGAGTGGTTGTCAAACAGATGAGAGTGAAAAAGAATGGAGAAGCGTTTGGAGCGTTTAGTAACGCGATTCAGATGGTTTTGTTGGAGACTAAGGAAGATAAAATTACAAACAAGGAAATGGTTTTGAGGGCAAGAGAGATTCTGAAGAAACAGAGATTTACTCAGAGACCAGGATTATATTTTAATGACCATTTTGTGAATGCTCCGTTTATATGTTGATTGACTATAGACTTGTTTCATTCAGGATTGTTCTGTTATCATTTTTGTGAATTTTAGTGAACATGATGAAAACATGTAACAACAATTGTTATGTGATTTGTTTGATATTTTATTATTGTAACTTTGATCTGAATGTGTCAATTGTCTTTTGTCCATACATTTGTTGTTGTTTTTCACTTTTTCTCTTGAATATAAATCTTTAAATATATAGGCAAGTATACATTTGTTCTCATTGGCTATAATTTTACTTAGTATCAAAAAAAAAAAAGTTGAAGTATGATAGAATACTTCCAGTTTTGTATGGATATATTATAAATATTTTATCTTTTTTTGTTTACTTTACAGTTTAGCTAATAGGATCGAGCAATAATAACTACTCACAACCCTTTTATAAAAAATATAACTACTCCTACACTATATAATATATGTTAGTATTTTAAACTTTTTGTTAAAGATATTGTGATATTGTAAGTTTGATCACCAAATTGAGCCAGATGGTATCGAAGGATGATGAAGCATCCAAGCTTTATTTTTTCAAGTTTAGAGATTCTAAGTTCTAACAACAAGTCGTGTAATAGCGACAAAAAAAAACAACCAGTCGTGTAATAACGTGACGAAAATTAAAAGATAACTGATGCCACGTCAGATTCTAAGTCGTGGGAACGCGCAATTCATATCAATGAATAGAGAAATAATCTTTTACCCAAAAAAAATATATATTTTATAAATAATCGCTTATTGTCGGACAAATAAGAGCTCTTTGTTCGCTGACAGATTCACCGATCAGATTCAGAGACTATGGCGAAAAAGGCAGTGCTGATTGGGATCAATTATCCAGGAACCAAGGCGGAGTTACGTGGATGCGTCAACGATGTTCATCGTATGTACAAATGTCTCGTCGAACGTTACGGATTTTCAGAGGCGAACATCACTGTGCTCATCGACACCGATGATTCCTATACCAAACCCACTGGCAGGAACGTCCGCCGAGCGTTGGAAGATCTCGTCGGATCGGCTGGTCCCGACGACGTTCTCGTCGTGCATTACAGTGGACACGGTACGAGGTTGCCAGCAGAGACTGGGGAAGACGATGACACTGGCTTTGACGAATGTATTGTTCCTTGCGACATGAATCTGATTACTGGTGAGTCTTATCAAACTGATGTACGATCTATTTAGATTCCAGTATCTGACGTTCTGATCTCCGATCCCATAATAATAATAAGAATTTTTTGTGAAAAAGTTAGGATTTTTTTAGTATCTGACTTTGTAATTGTCTATCGAGCATTGCTGATTGATGTATATTATGTTGTTGTTGTTGTTTACAGATGATGATTTTAGGGATCTTGTGGACAGAGTCCCTAAAGGTTGTAGAATGACAATTATTTCAGACTCTTGTCACAGTGGTGGTTTAATTGATGAAGCCAAGGAGCAGATTGGAGAGAGCACTAAGAAAGAGAAAGATGATGAAGAAGAGGAATCTTCTTCAAGATTTGGTTTCAGGAAGTTCTTACGTAACAAAGTGGAAGACGCTATTGAATCTCGAGGGTTTCACATTGGAAAAGACAAGAAGGAATCTGATGAAATCGAGACTAAGGAGATTGAGTTAGAAGATGGAGAAATGATTCTTGCCAAAGACAAATCTCTTCCTCTACAGACCTTAATTGATATCCTCAAACAGCAAACAGGGAACGATGATATCGAAGTTGGGAAGATCAGACCAAGTCTTTTTGATGCGTTTGGTGATGACTCGAGTCCAAAAGTGAAGAAGTTCATGAAAGTGATATTAGGTAAGCTTCAATCAGGAAGTGGAGAAGGAGGACTAATGGGAATGCTTGGGAAATTAGCTTCAGGGTTTCTAGAAGGGAAACTAAACAATGAAGACTATGTGAAACCTGCGATGCAGACACAAGTTGGGAGGAAAGAAGAGGTCTATGCCGGTGGAGCTAGAGGTTCTGTTCCACTTCCAGATAGTGGGATATTGATTAGTGGTTGCCAAACTGATCAGACCTCTGCTGATGCAACTCCACCAGGGAAACCAAAGGAGGCTTATGGAGCGATGAGTAATGCTATACAGAAGATATTGGAGGAGACAAATGGTGAGATATCAAACAGAGAAATGGTAACAAGGGCAAGGAAAGCATTGAAGAAGCAAGGGTTTACTCAGCAGCCAGGTTTGTATTGCCATGATGGTTATGCAAACGCTCCTTTTATCTGTTGAAAAAACAGAGACTTGTTTTATTGATGTTTTTTTTTACAACGACTACTTGTCGACCGATGATTCTGGTCAGAAAATAAGCCTGGTTTTTTTAACCGTTTGAGGGCATTTGTGTAATTTACAATTTATATGTGCTGTGATTTGTGAAACACTCAAATTCGTTGTTTATGTTAATTTAGCACATCCATAAGAAAGGTTATAACAAAACATAAGATCGGAAGGAATCTTGTTAGATAATAACATTACATATATGTTTTTTTCATGCAAATTCGCCAATGTCATATACACAAAAATAAAGGTCAAGTATCTTTTTTTCATTTTTGTTTTTAAACAAAGAAAATACGAATAGGAATGGGAGCTTGGTTGTGAAGCTTTGACTCTTTGAGAGAGTATCTGTTTCTTATATAAATAATGTTTTCGTCTCAATCATCAATCTCCTGAACCCATGCTAAATCTGCAAAAAACAAAACGACACAACTCAACAATCATTCTATTTTCTTGTCGAAAATGAATCCAATTCATGATGTTTTCAAGATGAGAAAAGCTTGTAAAATACCTTGTAATACAGTTTCTACAGCTGCATTAGGGATAGAGAGGCCAACTATTCGCTGATTATCCGTCGTAGTCTCTATGCGTATAACTCGAATTCTCTTGTGGCTTTGACGGGCCTACAAAAGATCCCAATACAGTGTAAGACATTAAGAGAGAGTCTCAGAAATTTTGTAAATGTCTTTTATTTATTTATTTATTTACTTGTTTGGAGAGAGCTTTCTCAATGGTTCCCCAGATGGGAAGAATGAGACCACCCACAACGTTTACTTCCTGTATTCTTCTTCCAACCGTGCAATACTCCCCCAGTTTACACTTGGGTCCATGCATACACTGTACTCAGATAGAAACTCATATAAGGCACAACGCTACATTGATGGTTATTAAGCCACTAGTCTTTAACTCTACCGCAAAGGAAGATTATGTTCTAAGCTATGTATTCTGAACTTTATTTTTGGTAGAGGAAGCATACCTGTTTCGATGAAACTTCGTACTCGTCTTCCCAACCATTACGAGCCTTCTCCAGAGATGAGAGTTTTCGGTATTTAGTTTTCAACTCTGAAAGAGACATCTCTCTGGAAGAAAAAACAAAACATAGATATTAAGACCAGTTTCAGAGTCAGAAATATGAAATGTTACAAGGTTCTGTCAATGGTGTAGATGTAGATACCTGATCGACTCCCCTACAGCAGGACGAACAATCTTAAACAACCCAGAAGCCGCACTGGAAATCCAAGATTTATCCAACAATGAGATATGAAAGTTTTTTTTGTTTTTTTTGGTAATAATTGTTGTTTTCTAAATGATCCCATCTGGAGAACATATATCTAAAGATTAGAGAGAATAATGATTTACCTCTCAAATGCTAATATGAAGTGCCGTCTTCCTAACCATTCCCTTTTAGATTCATAAAAGCCATCAGTAGCTGAACCAAGCCCGTCCCTTCTCTTCCCCTCTAGCATTGAGCTCGCAGACTGGGACAAAGATCAAAAATCAAGCTTTTTGGTTTCTTGTATCGAAATAAAACTAATTTACTAAAAGTGAACGATACTGGAGTACCTCCCATGTAACACCACGATCTAGAGTAAAAGTAAAGAGCATCGTCGAGGCACCAGACATTTGATCAACATGGACGGTCTGAAAATTTTATATATTAGTAGCAGAAATACACTACGGAAAAATAATCATGTAAGAGACATCATCAACCTTTGGAGTGCTCAGCAACTCAACGCTATTAGCTTTTATATCCACAATTCCCGAATCAAAACTTCCTTCAATACGAGCATTATGTACAAGAACATCTAATATACCAGTAAACAATTCAAAAAGCCTGCACAACACATAAGTCTAAAGCATCAAAACAAATGGAAACAAGTTTTTAAAAGAGATGATAAGTTAACTAGTGCAAAGCATTAATTCACATTGACGCATAATACCTATTCTGAATATCAGGTGGCAATCCCAAGAGGCGATTCAGAAATCGTCCAACGTCATGCATGTCAGAATCAATAATACGTCCTGATAACTTTCCAACATCTTTCCCATTAGCTGTAGCATCATCAACGAAGTAAAGTAAAAAACGAGAGTACAACAGATAGAAATTCAGTATGGAGAAAATAAAAATACGAGCAAAGCTTACCCAGAACACTGTCCCTAACAATTCCAACCGCAACAAGAGCAGCCTTTGCCTTGGTCAAAAACTCTTTAATTGTTTCTGGTTCATCAGTCGAGCAGCCAGGAGGAACAACAGGTAGTTTCTCCTGAAAAGTAAGCCATAATATATATCAGGCTTTATCCAGTTAACATCATTCCTAAAAATAGAAGAAAATTAAAGAGGTTTTAAGTGACGACAGGGTTTTATGAGGAATACCTGCTCCATTATTCCTCTATACATCACCATCAAGGATTTTTTACCAAAGTTACTATCATAATTATAGGCACTCAAAGAGGGTCCAGAGGGTCCGGCCCTGCAATACACCACACCATATTTTCAGACAAGATTTCTGGCAAGGAAAAGCAATAACAAGCGAAAAGACTAACGACTAAGAAAAGGTTTAAGGAGGTGCATGACTTTCCTGCGGTCTCCCTGAGTTAAAGCACCAAGAGTTTCTAGTCTTTTTGCAACAATAGAGGCAAAGCGCCGTTCACCACCAAGATTTGTAAATAATAGCCTGACAGATCCAAAAAACAAATTTTATTAACTTCAGCAACAGACCTTTAAAATTGAAAAAGGTAACAAGTAAGCTAGTAATTTGACGGATTAAAAATTAAACAAACAAACGTTGTCATATCAACCTATATTCAGGTGCAGATGTCTGATTTGACCGGTGAGTTCTTCCAAATTGCTGAATTGCACGATCAGCACTCCAGGGAAGCTCTAAAGTCAAGTGGACTCTTCTTCTCTGCAGACGAAAATGAAATTTGCCAAATAAAAAATAATACCCAAAAAACTGACACGTGCAGTTCCTTGAGGCCACTTTTGACAGTGTACTTTAGAACAATAAAAGCCTGCAGAAAGACAATTTCATTTAGTAGGAGAATCTATAACTCGACACACCTGATTTACTGCCCTTCTATCTGCTTGCAATGAAACACCAGCTGAACCAGCTTCTGAAATGATAGCAACGAACTTTTTACCATCCATAAATAGTTGTTTCTCATGCATGTTGACCATTTCCATTGTGATGTCCTTTCTAGAGCCAAGAAGCATAACAATAAAAAGTAAATACTAGTGCTGGATATAATAAAGTGCTAAGAATGAAAAAGAGGAGAGAGAGATTTTTGAAGCATACGTGTTTCTTGCTTGATATGTAACACCTTTCCCATTAGTTGCTCTTACAAGCATACCTCGCCTGCCTGTTATTTCTGCAACTTTGTCAGGGCCTCCAAGCTGCATTAGTACATAAACAGCAGCAGAAATTTAGGCAGACTTCAGAGTTTTCAGAATTAATTTAACCACAAAATTAAGCCTTAGGATACTACACAATCAACCTACCCTGTATGCCATAGCTTGAATAAATGATTCATACAAGATCGACGATGAGAGGCTTCACACATGAGAAAACACAGAGAAGTTTATAAGATGGTTACCTGATCGACGATGTCATCCAACGGATTATTTGGAAGATTCAGAGAACGGATGATATCTATAATCTTTGATTTTCGTTCCAACGCTGCTTCATACCTAAGAAGAAACAAAATGGATAGTCATTCTTAGCATATAATATAAAAATATGCTTCTATAACAAAAGCAGGAAGAAATCAAGACACATGTTGCTATACCAGTGTATATACCTTTTCTGCAATTCCACAATGTAGAGTCGTCTTGCTTGAATGTACTCCTCTGTCTTTTCCTTGCAAGAATAGCATATCCATGCTTCAGATGGTAAGTCTGTAACTGGAGGAACCACACAGTCCGGATGAAAAAGCTTGTCACATTCAGAACAGTGGAGCAACTTCTTTCTTTCCTAGTTCATCAGAAGACAAGTTATTAAAATCTCGTAACCTCAGCTGAAATCAAGCTATGCAAGTTAAAGCAAAGTACATCTTCCCCACTGCATATCTGACATATCTGGAACTCATCATCAGAATCATTAGAATCGTCAGCAGACTCAGCTGCATTGAAAACAATACTGATTAGGAAATTGTACTGACCTTGAGGATTTAAACTCGATTGATTAAAGAAACAGACCAAGACAAAGCAAATACAAAGACTTGGAGATCTGAGGATTTCCAGTTTAATGGATACGTTTTCCAGTGCTTAAAGAACTATATTCAAAACTTCTCAACTTATACTTTTGTCACTACAGCCTAAGCATCAAGATTGTGTCTGTTCATTAAGTACCAGAAGATATGTTTTCACTAGGAAACCCACCTTCAGACTCCAAATAACTGTCATCATCACTATCTGGTTTCCACTTTGCCATCTTTCTTACTCTCCCTCTAATTGAAAGACCAGGTGAAGCTGAATGCCTCTTCCTCTGAAGTTCATTAACACTGTCGTCCTCTGTAAAAGTTGAAAAGAGGCATACCATGAACAAGATAAGCCACCAGGGATTCAACAAAAAAAAGCATCCTACAGAGACTTAACTTACCTGATAGGGGTTCAGGCTGCTCGGGCAATGGATAATTCTCTTCCACAAATTTCAATAAGAGCTCTCGAGGTCCCGAGACAAAATCATCAAGCTCAAGACCCTATGCAAGGAAAAAGGGGGAAAAGATTATCAATCATGTAGACATTAATTAGATGGAATCATAACTTAATAATTTTCCAAAAATAGTATTGAAGAGAAACACACATATTTTGTTACAGCCTCTTCAGTCCGAGCCTCTCCAGTACTCTGAAGGCCAATAACCACACACTTATTTGCCGACAAGGCTTTCTTAGCTAACCTCACAGTTACAGGGACCTTAGCTGACATACATAAGTGTCTAAAGAAACGCTGCAGTAACATACAGGAAATGGATCAAACAACCTCTAGGATTAAGTTGACAATCATAAACACCAGTAATAACACTGTCTAACTATTGCTTCTGATAAGGTTATACCTGATGGCTTGACCAGTATAATCTCCATAACTGACTAGAATTTGGTTTCTCATTAGGGAGAAAAGCACTTGCTGACAACAACTCTATCCGTAGCTCTGCCCAAAATTCTGCAGACTTATTGTACATTGCCTACAAAAGAAAGCAAGTAATACAACACAAAACCATGCTTTTTAATTTATCTACATGGATCTCTGAACTAGAAACAGGGGAACACTTGAAATAATTATATCCAACCATCGTTGGAAATCATAAGCAAGGCACAATAAAGCTTGCTGAAATTAATGTAAGAGCTTGGTTCAAACTTCCTCAGAGACACCCTAGTTTCAATATATACCACTTTGTTGAGCTTACACGGCATTTACTTAAGTATGGAGCTAGAGAGTCAATTAGGATCTGAGCAGATTTCAAGCAAATTAATATTGAAAGGAAGATGATTTACCTCCATTTCCGCTTCTAAACGAGCTTCAACGATCTCAAACTCAGCCCCTTTGTAGCTCAAGGTACGACATACATACATCCCCCTATTACATAAAAAGGCATTAGAATAGATTGAGCCATACAAATGGCTAAGAAGTATGACACAGGCTTCTAAAACCTTGCTTTCATGTCCATGGCAACCAATTCCAGTGCTCCTGTACCACCTTTATCAAGCGCACCTGCATAAAGGTTCTGTTAAAGTTACATTCCTAGTTGTGCCCACCGTAACTCAGAGTAAGAAAAGCGAAATAACTACTAAAATTCAGTCCAAACGTATTAACTCATTTTATAGAATATTCTGTACATATAAAAAGTACTAATCCAAATGCTACCAAAATGTATTCAAAGGGAGTTTGAAACGAAAACCAACCAAGAAATTTGATAAAATCACTGAAACTTGTTCCAGTTCCCCAAAGACCAAGCCTGACCATATAACCCATGTTTCGTGGTTCTGATGCACCAGTAGCAGAGCAATAAAGAACACGTGCTTGGGGCATCTTATCCTGCTTTTCCAAATCATTATAAAGAGTCAACTAGAACATACTAAGCACCATTATTCATACATAGTTAAAATATACACTATATTATCTGCAACTGAAAATAAATAAATCCACACACGCCGAAAAAACAAATCGAAGTATCTAATTTCTCACTCTTCAAAACCAAGAGCAACATTAAAAGCAACATCGATAGGAACAATGTAGGCAGGCATTTAGTTTCAAGTATTAGACCTGAATGTCAACAACTGCCTGCCCGATGCGTGTCGGCTGACTCCCTGCTTCAGGTACCAAATTTTTTGCTTTATGGCACTACGTAAAACGGAAAACAAAAATCAGTAGCTGAATCTGCATAACGTACAAATGATTAGAGCTCAGCTCAAAGTGATAAAACCAGCGATCAAGCAATTTACCACAACTGTGCATTCTCGCACAATTTTCAAAGCAGGAAAAGAGGAGAAAGAGAATTTTAACCCAGAAGAATTTACTATACATCATTCATGGAATTGCTACCTCATCAAAGATCAAAAGACCATCAAATTCTGGTCCACACCATTGAACAAGCTGTTGTAGACGAGAACGGCCCTTCTCAGAGGACGCAATGAGGCTATTGTATGTCAAAAATACCACTCCGTCTTTAATGCCGACATTCTTTGAGTCAAGTTTAGAATAGGGTAGCTTGTTCAAAGGATTCACTGCACATGGAAATATTGTTATTTAGTTGCAGACAAACACACAGAAATGAACACCAGAACGGACATTTGTTCACTCGACTGAACTTATTCATCGACATGGTTGCCTTGATCAGCCGTAATTTTCCATGTCTTAATATTTAAAAGAAATTCCAGGCTCATTCCTATCAAAGATTAATGAGACTGAGAATCACAGGTGCAATTAGACAACTGCAAAGTTAAAATCCAACTTCGGTTACCTAAAATTTTAATGAACTGCACAAACATCAGCTATCTATAACATCCTCTAGGCATAACGACACCATAAACAGAGTTAGAGACTCATTACCTTTATCAGGAAAGAAAGTAAGTTCTTTATAATACATCTATATACTCTACATCGTAATATTACAGCATGAGTCAATTTATGCATTCAGGAAAATCAGAAGCTCATTCTGATTTACTCTACTCTACAATCTACATCATCCATTTTCCATCCAGAAAAAAAGAGTATCTCGCATAAGCTATATGTATAACATACAAGGCATTTTGGACCTATTATAAGGGAATTACAAACTTCATTTACAACCAAAATAAAGTATAATACCTCCAACGCATGTGGCACCCACATCATCCAAGTCCCTTCTTGCATCATATTTCAAGTCTGAGCCAATAGAAATCCACCTATGTAAATCATAGAGAAAAAGGAGCAAATATAATTAGAACTCATCTAATCCTACTTTAAGTTACCTAAGAGAGCAACAAAGGGACATTGTAAGACACAATTATGCACATATGGTATAATCATAAGCAATATTGAATTGACTTATCGGTATCTTAACAAGGAAGTAACTCTCGCAGCAGTATCTTTCTAGAAGACTTACAAAGCTTTCTTCCTTCCATGCTTCCAATTTTCCCAAATCAACCCAGCAATTGTCCGGCCTTTCCCCACACCAGCACCATCTCCAACGAAAAAGCCTGCTCTGGTACCATCAGCGAGGTGCTGGAGATGCCTCTATAATAAAATTCAACATTGTCATACATGGACAAGACACGTTTAAGGACATAAACCAAACTGTCAGCCATTTAAAGCAACCTGACAAGCATAAACTAAGGTCTCAATCTGCAAACACGATAAAGCCTTTGATCTTTCGAGCTCTTCCTTAATTTTGAGATCGTAAGTGGGTTCTGGGGGTTGCACTGCTGATAGAGATGACGTTTCCACAATTGGATCAGGATGAGGAGGTCCAATTGAAAGTTTTGGGGGACGCTTCACAAAGAAACAAATTAGTATCATCAAAAACAGATGACCACTAAAACAACTGCCATGAAGAAGTACTCACATAATCCATGAAAGTTTCTCCCGCCGTTCCACCCTCATCTTCCTCTCTCTCCACTTCAATAGCTTCCTAGTTTTGGCGAGGATAATTAGGAAGCATCCAACATAATAATATGATCCGAACATAACAAAGATGAAGTTGACGTGTAAAGTTAGCTATGAAGCCACCACTACACTTGGACCAACAAATCTCAGTCTCAAAAAACTACCAAAAAATTTAGCCATACACCATTACCGGAGAATTGCAGATCCACATTTCTAAACTAGAATTTTGAAACTCTAATGAATAACCCCAAACGTACAACAACAAAGAGATAGGACACCATAATTCAAAGTTTGTGCCAAGTAATCGGGAAAAAACCTCATTGACTTCTTCGGGAGGAGGTGGAGACGGAACAGGCGGAGCAGCAGGATTAGGAGGAGGGGGATGAGATTGAGGAGTAGTTAAAGACCGATTAAGCTTGGAGATATCAACAGCGAGCTCTACATGGCACTGAGGACACGAGAACCGTGTGAGTCCATGTGGCACATTGAGAATAGCCTGACAGTTAGCGCATGGCAATTGCATCTTCGTCGGATCGATTCCATGAGCCGGCACTGGAGGCCTAGGTAAATTAAGAGGTTTAAGTTGCTGAAGCGGTGGCGGTGGCGGTGGA
>KE156298.1:12816-23388 GCA_000411055.1 Leavenworthia alabamica
ATTAAGGATCCTGCGTTGAGGATAGGGGATAGAGGAAGAAAGTAATGAATCTAAAGTGTAAGTAATGATTTTCGTCAGAGCGCGAAAGGTTTCTTCTTCGACTCCTTTTTTTGCCTTCCCTTCTTCAGATTTTTTTCCTTTCTTTCTAATAATATTTTTGGGATTTTTGTTTTCATCATCTAATCCTATGAGTCTAAGGTAATTAGAAACAAACTCAAACCAACTTCCGTACCGGTTGGGTAATGTGAAGTGATGGGTCGATGCAGCACGTGTTCTCACGTGACCTGCCAGGTCATCGTTTGTTTGTTTGTTTGTTTGGGCTTATACACAGTAATAGTTTGTTTGGGCTTATATACAGTACTTGTAAAACCATATGTACATGAGTTTAACAGAGTTGGGCTTCTGAATTGAGCACTTAGTTGGGCCTTATGTTTGAGTTGTTTTGTTACCTGTTCCATGGATAGGAATGATCTCATTTACTGCATTCAAAGCATATCTACCAACAAATTACTAATGTTCAATATTGCAAAAGAGCCAACTACCAACAACTCCATTAGACACACGACCGATAAGACTAAACAAAAATAAAACAACTAAACAGAAAAATCCATGTATAATGAGATTTATTCATAAGAAAGATGCTTTGATTACTCGTTATATAAAAAAAAAATGTCGTAATCATTGTACCATTGAGATTTAAGTTAGATTATTATTATACATAAACCCGATAATTAAGTGCGATATATATTAAAGCTACACTAAAACGCATACGTTTAAAATCCTTAACCATATCATGCAACCACACCATTGGCGATATCGTTATTACCACGCCGATCTTTGCACTCTTCCTCGTCCATAGTGTCACATAGAACACTCCCTCTAGTCTCTGGCAATCCAACCGCAAACAAGCCCAACAAACCTATAGCAAGACCAAACAGCCCAAACGACCAGAACCCGTTTTTCCGACCAGCTGCTACCATAATAGGACTGAAGACCCCACCAATCACCAAAGCCTGTCTAGCCATTGCAATGGCTGAGTTTCTCACACATGTGGGAAACAACTCTATTGTGTATATCATCTCCATGTTAAAAGCCGAACACGCACTAAAGTAAGAAATCAGTTCTAAAGCCAACTGTATTTCCCCATGGTTTCCGATTCTCATATTCTGTAACGCGAATATGAGAACGCTAGAAACGCCACCTAACGCTGTAAATCCGATAAGTGCGTTTCTCCTGCTGAGTTTATCAACAAGGAAAAGGGTTATAAGGTTCGCCGGCAAATCCATCAACGCATTAAACGCTGCACTTAAATAGATGTTGAAATCGAGATTCGATAACGCTAAAGGCATTCCGTAATAGACCAAACCAATCCCAAACGCAACCGCCATAACCGCAGATAATCTCTTAAGTGCCCATCTCTTTTGCACCAATACCTTCATGGCCGCGTAGATGTTAACATTACTAGGCTTCTTATCTTCATATTCATCATCTTCAGATGGTATGCTCGAAAAGCTCAATGATATTGCACCACCATTGTTAACATCACTCGAAGACGGAATCGAAGCAACTCTTTTAAGAATTGAAATTGCTTCTTCTTTACGACCTCTAACGAAAAGCCATCTTGGAGATTCACAGACAAAAAACCGAACAAGTACACAATAGATCATTGTCGGAATCGAAGTCCATATGTAAAGAATCCTCCATGAGTTTCCTCGATTTATGTAAGCCATTATGGGAAGAGACAAAAATCCAAGCATAAATCCAAAGAAACTCATTATTCCGACACGTCCACGCCATTTCTTCCCGACCAACTCAGTCGACAGGACAAGAGCACATGTCCCAATCGTTGCTCGACCAAATCCGTTAACGAATCGAAGAATAGCGTAAACCCAAATATTAGGTGAGAAAACGGTTAACATCGTTGATATCGACATCAAGAGACATGAGAGAAACAACATGTTTTTACGACCTAACGAAGAATCAGCTAATGTTGAAAGAACCAAACCTCCGATTAAACATCCGACGAAGAAAGAACTCTCCGGTAAGCCCTTGACGAAAGAGCCAGCGCATTGGAGACTCCATTCAGATATAACGGAGACGTGAGGAGAGAAATCCCAAGACCATGCGTTTTTGGGAAGGATACAGATGTTGGAGATGGATTGATGACAGATGGAGTCTGATTCAATACAATGCCACGTGGGTTCGGAGTCTGTGAAGATAGAGATAAAAGTTTGTTGAGCATCGAAAACGCCGGAGAAAGAAACTAAAGTAGCTTGAAGAAACTGGGCCCACCCAAAGCTTCCTATGTATTTTTCAATGGTTTCGTCGAGAGTTCTGGGCGTTGATGAGTTTGAATCTGTCAGAAGCGACTGAGATGGTTCAGCCATGTTGCCCGAGTTCTCTCCACCTCCCAACTTTTTTTTTCCTCTTTTTTTTCTTGTAGGGGTTAATGCAGTTGAGACGGCGACTCTTTCGTCCTCCTTTAATAAAAGCTCAGATTGTTTTTGACTTTTCAACATGCTAATAAAAAAATCAATTTTATTATTTTATCAAATACTGTAATTATTAAATGATTTCATGTTTTCCAGTTGTAAAATTTTACTCGTTGCTATTTATCACCTTTTTATTCAGCCAAGTTTAATTTAACAATATAACAGCGATCAAATTCATGTGTTTCTTACCGGTTTTTTCTCCTAAAATTTACTAAAATAATGCTTTTCAATATTGACCATACAAATTACAACCTTTAACATACTATATACTACATAAATAAGTACGTCTTTGACTATATTTTTCTTCTACATTTACAAATTTTGTTCTTTATAATAAAGAAACACGTGTTTGCCTTATCTCAATTATATAAATTGCAATCACCACCTAACATGCCAAACAAATAATATTTATATGTATACAATCTATTTGAACTGATTATTATAAAGCGTGATCTTTATTAGGCACGATCTTAGCAAGGCCTTGAAGACAAATAATATCTCTTTAGTTTTTGTGACTCAAAAGTCAGATCCCATTTGAACTGATTACATAAAGTATAATCATGATCGTAACGTGGCCAGATATGTCATATCATAGTCACTGTGATCGAGAAGGGTCTACATGCAGACCAATCTAGAGTTTTTTAGCCGCGTGGATATCAGTTTTCAATGTAGTGCTTGAATATGACTTAAATGGTAAACTTGGTCGACTAATTTTAAAACGATACTTATAACTCTACAACTAAAAAGTCTAAAAAGGACCAAAAAATTATAGAAAAAGGTTGATAATGACATGTCACTTCATGGGTCACGTGACAGTTAATAAGTATATTCTTAAGTATATAAATGTGATGTACAAAAAACCATCTGTCTTGGTCTACTTTTTGTGGGCTACAAATAATTTTGTACTAAATGATCCGAATCTATGTGGGACTCGTGACACGTCCCCACTCTTTGGTTGCTAGCATCTTCCCAGCCTTTCATACTTTTTGGGCCATGCCCATGATGGAATTTGTGGACTGAGAATCATATGAAATCAATCTTGTATAGACGGATTATAAAAATAGAATTATAATTTTGCTGATAAATATAACCCAATACAAGTAAAATTAAAGCTTAAACATTGTTTTTGTCGAAATCCAGTTTCATAGCATAAAAAAAAAAAAAGTGAGAAAACAAGCTTGGTGAAAGTTAAAGGGAAATATGTAAAAATATCAATAAATATTAATTTCATGAACTAAAGTTTTAGTAAACTTGGGATGAATTAAATATCAGCATTAGAGTGTCTCTACTATAACTGAAAATAAAGAAAAAAATATGATATTTCACAAACACATTTTGTGAAAAATAAAATATCAATCAGCTTTTCTAGATTGGGCCTTGTATTTATGTTATTATGGGCTATTGAGGTTTTATTTAGGGTAAGATAAGCTTGAAGAAACGAGTGGATTGCAAAAATAGAGAAGATCTAACTTGAAAGTTGAGGATAGTATAAGAGCATCTAATTCCATTGCCATCACAAAGTCATTCTTTTTATTATATTTCTCATCTCATTAAAGCTTCATGCATTTAATCTACGTTAGTTTAATATTTTCATAAGTTTCGGTAATAATCTGATCTGGCCGCGTAAATAAATAATAAAATAATTAGTACCGCGTAGAACTATAGTAATAAATACTACAGTTTTATTGTAGTAGTTCTTCTTCATTAAAATCAGTCTCTATCAAATATTCTGTTAAAAAAAAAAAACATTTGGAGAAAGAAGAAGAAGAATAAAAGAGAAATGTCTATGGGGAATTTCATACGAAAATTAGGAAGTGGAAAAAGTAAAAGCAGTCCAAGTATGAGCATAGGAACGACGTCGTCTGAAACTCAACAACCATCAATCTCCGTTGCTGATAAAATCAACGCCGCTAAGAAGAAGTACGCTCTTATCCCTGATCGCTTCTCTTCCCTTGACCAGGTTCCCTTCTAGTATTGACTTGACTTTAGAGTATACATGCATGTTCTTCAAAATATATATATATTGATATAACAATGTAGAATTAGAGATGAAGAAAGAGTTGTTCTTGTGCTAATCGAAATCGTTAATGGTGTTATTTTTAAAGGTATCAAAAGCTCTAAGAGAAGCTGGTCTTGAATCATCCAATCTCATTCTCGGAGTTGATTTCACAAAGAGCAACGAATGGACTGGTAACTATATAATATATACTTTTTATACATATTTTGGTTGGATGTAACAAAAATAAAATGCTTCTCGTTTGGTGTTTAAAGGGAAAACTTCTTTTGATGGAAAATGTCTGCATGCACTAGGCGAAACTCCAAATCCATATGAAAATGCAATTTTTGTTATCGGACAAACGTTGGCTCCTTTTGACGAAGACAATCTTATTCCTTGTTTCGGCTTTGGTGATTGTGTGTATTTTTTTTTCCCTAAAAACCTCATCTTCAATCTTTGCTCTTCCCTAGCTAAGAGTCTAAGACTGTTTTTTTTTTTGTTCTGGACTTGTAAAGCAACAACACATGACGAGGAAATATTCAGTTTCCATAGCGACATTTCACCATGTCATGGCTTCGAAGAGGTCTTAGCATGTTATAAAAGAATTGCACCCAACTTGCGTCTTTCAGGTCTTTCCTTTAATATCTATTATATTATATATATACCTTCTATAACTTTATTGCTAAATCATAAGCTTGCTTGTTCTAAAGGACCAACCTCTTATGGTCCGCTCATCGAGGCAGCTGTCGATATTGTTGAGAAGAATGGAGGACAGTTCCATGTTCTAGTCATCGTTGCAGATGGACAGGTGAATAAGTTCTAAAGCTTTTTAAGTGAAAATAAAATCTGAACTAAACAAAACTTGAAAAAGACTGATACATTTTGAATGATAAGGTAACGAGAGGTACTGATATGGCTGAAGGGGAACTCAGTCAACAAGAGAAAGCAACCATTGATGCCATTGTATATGCAAGGTTTAACAAAATAATGATTCAGTTTGTCCATTTCGATGTTGCGGAATCTAAACAGGTCATTTTCGGATTCCTTTTTGTCTACAGCTCGTATCCTTTGTCGATTGTTTTAGTTGGTGTTGGAGACGGGCCATGGGAAGATATGAGGAAGTTCGATGACAAGATCCCTAAGCGTGAGTTCGACAACTTTCAGGTGTGTTTCCTATTTCTAACTTCTTATCCTTATATATTCTTCGCTGAGTATCTTCTTGATCTTGATTTGCTTCCCTCTGTGAAGTTTGTGAATTTTACAGAGATTATGAGTAGAGACTCACCTCAGTCTGCTAAAGAAACTGCATTTGCTCTTGCTGCTCTTATGGAGATCCCATTTCAATATCAAGCAGCAATAGAACTCCACTTACTTGGGTACTTCCACAAGTTTCTCTCTGTTTTCTCTTCCATGAGACAGAACAGAACTATACTCTTTCCATTTTCTTCTTCTAACTGTTTCTGCTGCTCGTATCTATAAAGGAACCAGACGGGCTCAGCTAAGACAATAGTTACCAGGCCAGCACCAGTCCCTTACACGCCTTCAACTAATACTGAACTACCATCACCTACATCAGATGAGCAGACTCAGGTCACAAAGTTTTCACACTTTACTCTTTTTCTGCCTTGTCGAATCAGTTCCAATCTCATATGGTTGTCTGGTACACAGAATTGCCCGATTTGTCTGACCAATCGAAAAGACGTGGCGTTCGGGTGTGGCCACATGGTTAGTTTCTCCAAGGAATATTAACTGTTTACTCCAACCATTACATGAAAGATCGGTTTTTAACTTGCCTTTGCAAAATTTGTTTGCAGACTTGTGGAGATTGCGGATCCAGAATATCAAATTGCCCCATCTGTCGAGTACGGATCACAAGCCGGTTAAGGCTTTACGCCTAATCGATGCCACTAAACCCTTTTTACTTATCAAAACAAATCGCTTCCACATACTATCCTTCTCCTTACTAGGATCTTCAGTTTGGTTTATCATGTTCCTGAATCAGCATGTACTATGTAATTTCCTATGTACTAATAAACATTATCTTGAAAACAAGAATGAAGAAACAATGTACATACGGTTGTATTCATCATATAACATAACGTTTGAAGTTACTGAATGTTTCATTAGTTTGCAAAGCACAAAAAGTTGCGAGTATATAAATGCAACTTACAAACAAACAAAAAGGCCAGGAAACATGCCATCTTTGCATCAGCGAAAGAATTGAGTTAGAGGCATCCATTATCACAAAATCTTGATAGACCTGAAACTCACTGAGCTTTGGTTGTCACTATGTCACTTGGCTTTTGCACTGGTTGGATTCTTTGGTAAGGCTTCCTGGTAAGAGTCTCTCCCCTTAGAGCAGCTACATATCTATCATTTGTATCCTGTTTCTGTTTCAACTCGCCGAGATATTCAGCTAGCCTCTCTTGGTTTACTTTTCCCATCATCTGACCATAGAATGCAGAAAGATGAATGTTTCATCAGAGGAATCTAACACACAAAAATATTAGATATTGCAAAGAAACAAAAAACAAATATTAGTCAATATTGCCAAGCAGAGCAAACACTTAGATACATGAAACTTCTAGTTAATACAGAACAATTGGTTGGTGTTATTAGTCACCAATTATTAGGCCTAAACACCTCTAAGGACTTCAATCCCATGGAAGCTTTGCAAAGTAGCAGATAAGAAATGTTCACTTAACATAAACACGAGACACAATAATCATCAAGAGACTATGTATGAGCAAATTGTAACCATCACGTTTCAAAAATCTAGCTTCAATAATCGTGAAACTCTACATCAGATTATTGTTAAGCTTTCCAGTAAAAAAGAAAATATTTGAGAACCGAAGATTCATGGATAAAGTTAACACATCAGAATCTCAAGGAATCCTATCAAAATGCTTAAAGGTAAACAGTCACAAAATTCTCTGTAGTAATTACATACGACGGTTTCGGGACGGGCGGACTGTCGGAGGCGAGCCTCGAGCTCCGGGTTACTGGAATTGGTAACCTGCATAACACCATAGCCAATCACGCCAGGAATGACACCGCATAAAGTAGCAAACGTGAAGAAGAAAGATCTAGAATCTCGAGTCTTCATCACTAGCCATCTCCAGGTATTGCTCTTCTCATACATGAACGACATCTCTCTCACCGAATCACCGATTTTTCTCTCACCGGTGGTTTCTAGGGTTTAGATTTCGTGATTGCACTTACAGGTTCATACTTTGCCGTAATTGCAAACAACTCTTATTGTTTCTATATATTTTATTATGTCCCCAAATGTTCTTATATTTTATTTTTACGCCTAATAGTTTTTAAATTATATTTCAGATGCTCTGAGAATTCAATGCCTTTGAAAAACAGAGGTTTATAAAAATTTTGTTTTCAGCAACTATGGCTAGTCTTCAAGATTTGATCTCTCTGCTCTTGTGCTTCCATTGTATCACAAAGACTTAACCCTTTGGTCTCAGGAAGAAGTAGAGTGAATAACCCTAGACCCGACATTGCAAACCCGAAAACCGCAAAAGAGATTGAAGGAACATTTCTTCCAATTGAAGCAATGATTGGACAACAAGCTCCTCCAACTACAAGCGCTTGTCTAAGCATTGTTGTTGCACTATTCCTCACACATGTTGGAAATAGCTCTATCAAATAAACCGCCATTAAATTGAATCCAATCCTAGCGCAGAAGAAAGAACCGAGTTCCAGAGCAAAAGCTATGTTTGTTTTCCTGAAAAGGCTCAAGATGAAACAGAGCACTCCTGATGCTCCTCCGACTAAACAATTCACAAGCACAGTGTTTCTTCTGCTGAATTTTTCCAGCAAGATCGGTGTAATAACAAACGTTGGTAACTCCACCATTGCGTTTAGGGCTTCACTCAAATATATATTCACTTTTATATCTCTAACGGCTAGTGGAACTCCGTAATAAGACATTCCCAGCCCAAACATTATGATCATAACAACTACTATTCTTCGAAAAGCCCATTTTCGGATGAACAAGTCCTTGATAGAGTACCTTGGAGCATGTTCTTGAGATTCTTTTAGAAGTAACCTAGAAGATACTGATTCCAAGTAACTTCTCTTTGCAGGTGAAATCTTTTTGAGCACTTCAATGGCTTCTTCGTTCTTTCCTTCGAGATGAAGCCAACGTGGCGATTCTAGGGCGAAGAAATAGAGGAATATACTGTGGATGCCAGCAGGAATAGATGTGCAGAGATAGAGAACTCTCCAGGAAGCGTGTCGGACAAGGTAAGCGATTCCAGACAATGACATGAACCCTAATACAAATAGAGTAAAGGGAATCATAGTAGCCCGTGGTCTCCATTTGGTAGATATTCGTTCACTTATCAGAACTAATGCGTATGTCCCAGTCTGGGAACGTGCGAATCCGATCACGAACTTTAAGAAAGCGTAAATCCATATGTTGAAAGAGAAGTAGTAAATTGAGATTCCAGTAAGTGACATCGTTAAAGATGAGAAGAAAAGAAATTGCTTCCGTCCCAAGAAACTATCTGGGATTATAGCCAAGAAAACTCCTCCAATGATAGAACCCACATAAAAAGTTGATGTAGGAAGACCTCTGAGGAAAGAGCTCGAGCACTCGAGATTAAACTCTGAAACTACGGATTTACCCTTGAATCCGCCGTCCCAGTCCCAAGCTGACCGTGGAATCTTACAGATATCGGAGGTTGTCGGGTTGCAAATGGTGTGGTCGAGACAGTGCCACGTGGGGTATGCATCTGTGAAGACGGTAATGAATATCTGATACGAGTCGAACGTTAAGGCAAGCCCAACGAGAATGATCTGTAAGAGCTGCAAGAATCCGAAGTCAGACAAGGTTTGTTGAACGATCTTGTCGAAATTCAAAAGCGAAGAAGTATCTTCATCTTCTTCAATGTGGGTCAACAATGGTGTTGAAGAGTTCGTCATTGTTGTTCACTTGAATTGATACTTCTGTGAGAATGTGAGAATTAGTTACAGCATAAAAAATAAACACAATTAACTTGTTTTTGGCAACATGGGAAACAAATCTCGCATTTAAATGTGTGGTCATGAGATCAGCCCTTCTTTTTAGTTTTGTTTTCTAGCCAATAATTGAATTGCATGTGTATAAAAACAAATTTGCTTACGTAAGTACATGCGACACACGTATAAATTCATATTTGGGCCGTTAAATGAAGCCCATTAAAAAAAAAGGACTATCAAACTGAATAGAGAAATAAATCATTACAAGCTTGCCTTATAAGATTATCCATGTGCATCTACCGCCACCATTCTCACTGGTGACTTGCCACCTTGTGTTGAATATGTATATTCCAACACATGAACTATGTTTATTCGATATCTATAAATTAAGATAATAAGTATAAAACCCAGCCAGTACATATAAAAATAAAACAATAAACATATATAGTTCATGTGTTCGATGCAATATATAAATAATAAACATACTTAACTTTTCTTCCATCAATAGTCTCCGAAAATCAAGCAGCGTTTGTTGGGAACGTAGTATTACAGATAATGTTTTAATTGCGCATGAAGTACTGCATTCTCTACGAATTAGGAAAATATGTGCAAATTTTTATATGGCAGTTAAGACTGATATAAGCAAAGCATATGATCGTATTGAATGGAATTTTTTAGAATAAGTCATGGAAAAAAAAAGGTTTTGATTCGAAGTGGATAAATTGGATTATGCAATGTATTAGAACGGTATCGTTCTCTGTGATGATAAATGGTAGCCCTTATGGTTATTTTTCGACAAGTAGAGGCTTGCGCCAAGATGATCCTTTTTCTCCCTATTTATTTATTTTGTGTGCAGATGTTCTGAGTAGTTTAATGACAACAGCGACACAAACCGGACAAATAATGGAATTAAAATCAGTCTCAACGGCCTTGCAATTTCCCATCTATTATTTGCCGACGATTCCCTATTTTTTCTTAAAACAGACCTAAAGAATAGCCGAAGTCTTCTCCAAATATTCAAAGGTTATGAAAAAGCTTATGGACAGTTGATTAACTTAGATAAATCTGCCATTACATTTGGGAGCAGAGTTTATCAACATACAAGAG
>KE156299.1:0-35721 GCA_000411055.1 Leavenworthia alabamica
AAATCTAATTATATATAAATAATTAAATTATTCTAAAATTTTTAATTATATTTGTGAAATTTTAGTTAATATTTTTAAATTTAATAATTTTTTCTTTTTTTTTAATATTTTTTCATCCGACACCCGTATCCGAACTTGAATCCGAACCGAACCCGACAAAATTATTCTATTGGATACTAAACTCTTAAACCCGATATATCCAAATCCAAATATGTTTTAGTCGAATCCGAACTATCTAGCCGAATTCTCAGCCCTAAGAATAATGATCTTATTTAGTAAGATAAATTATGAACTCCAACAAATAAACTATGTTTTTTATGTTTCAGCTTCTGTCATGATTCATGCCTATACATTTATGGTCCATGGACTCGCTAAAATATAAGAAGGTGGCCCAATAAGTATATTATATTAGTTGTGGTCCATGCACAAAATCCTCATATATACACTGGCAAGAATGGTACAAAGTGTGACATCTAGTTTATCACTAGAGAAACATTATTCTTGTAATTTTCATATCATTTATTGACTTTAAAAACCATAATATATTTTATAGTAATTATGTTTTCACAAAACTATAACTCCATAACATTCTTCTAGCATATATATGTAAGAAAAAGTAAAAAGACTTGTTAACTAACAACAAGTAATGACCTATCATACAAAATATTATGAATCCAAGATTTTAATCATACAACACTTCTTTTATTCGAAGCATTTTATCATATTGGACGTATGTGTTCTTGAGAGATTTATTAAGAAAAAGTCTTTTAATTTGTTTGAGTTCATAAAGCAAAAAAGAAGAAGAAGTCAGTATGAAGGATTCAAGGTCCACAATGTGATTTAAGAGATGTGGTGGGACAGAACTAAACTGTCTTTTGTCAGTAACAGCTCATTGTTCTCTGTACCTTCTTTTTAACTCATCACTTCCTAAATCTTTAATTAATTATTTTTGCCTAAAACTGTCGTTTTCTCAAATCTTTTAGGTAATATTATTTCGAATCGATAAAGCACAAATCTTCTAAACTTTTGATTAATCATTATTTTTTTTGTATATATCATTCATCTTTTACCACATAGTAGAATAAAAAATATAAATATTAAAATTTGATAGGTTTGCATTAATTACATGTACTAAAAATTTATTTTTGGAGTATCAATTCAAACCCTATTTAATACATGGGTCGGTCATTGCATAGCCTTTTTCCCATGTTATATCACTTTTTCAACAATCCAATAAATTTCTTACCTAGATTTTACTGTATTCACTTAATGTTATGATAACAATATAAACTGTTGATTTTATATTGTGATATAAAAAAATCTTATGTTTTATATAACATAATATTATAATAATACACATATATTATATTTTCATATAATAAGATATTGTTTTTCTGGTTAACTTAAACATCCAAGTCCGGACAACAAGAGAGGGTTGTATTAGGTACTTAAACCAATACCAACCCTAATAGACTCCATAGAAAAATTTAGTTTATTATGATCATTCATATGATACAACACAAAGGAAGTAAAATGATTTGACTAATAACATTTTCTTATTTTTAGGTACTTAAATAAAATAATACATTTTACCCTATCAAAATTAATAATAAGATTTTTATTTCAGAATTTTTTTTTCGGTCTTCCGACAAGAGAGTGTGAGCTTCACTCCTTCCTCTTATGGCTGATTTCATCTCTTTGCAACTTCTTTCTCATCTCCTTTAACAAAACCAACCAAAACCCAAATCTCATATCACCATCAAATCCCTAAAAATCCTATCTTTCAACTTCTATCTTCACAATGAATCTCACAACTTACAATTTCTGGATTCGTTCCTTCTTCATCTTCATCTTCTTCACTTCCTTACTTAATCTCTCATCATCAAAGCCAATGAATTGCTCTGATACTTCTCGTCTCTGTACTTCATTCCTTGCTTTCAAACCAAATCAAAACCAAACTTTCTCTTTAATCCAAAGCATGTTCGATGTATTACCAGTAGACATAACCACCACTGGAGATGGTTACATCTACATAAGAAAGAACTGTTCTTGTCTTACTACAACTCATCAATACACAACAAACACTACATTAACAATCACACAAAACCATGGATCTGTTTCCGATGTTGTGCTTTTTGCTTACTCTGGTCTAGCGTTTCCACAAAACAATACTAGAGTAGCTCGTGCTCCTTCAGTGGTTTCAGTTCAGCTTCTTTGTGGTTGCTCAAGTGGTCTTTGGAACTACCTTATGAGCTACGTAGCTGTTGCTGGAGATAGTGTACAATCTCTGTCAAGTAGATTTGGTGTTAGTATGGATAGAATTGAAGAAGTTAATGGAATCTTGAATCCTGATAATTTCACAGCTGGAGATCTCTTTTATATTCCTCTTGATTCTGGTAAGAAAGATTCAATTTTTATACCAAAATTAGGGTTTAAAGATTAACAATTTGATGATCTTGAGTTTGTTTCTTTGAAGTACCTGGAGAGCCTTATGAGTCAAATAAGATAAATCCTCCAGCTCCTTCTCCTGCACCTTCATCATCGACCAATGGCAATATCTCAGGTTTGGTTTCTGTTTTTGTGTGTGTTGAATCTGAATTTCAAGTTTCTATTTTTAGTGTCATGAAACTCATATATGTATATATACATGTTTCCAATTTTGGAAAGCTGACCAGGTGGATCACTCAGTAAAGAGTAGTCATGTGCCTTATATATGGATTGTTGGTGGTCTTGGAGTTGTGCTTGCTATTCTTGTGCTGTGTATACTTGTATGTATATGTTTGAGATCATGTGGTTCCAGTGATGAAGATGGTAATGGACATAGTTTCCAAATCCTTAGAAAATCCGGTTTCTTTTGCGGTTCTGGTCGGTATAACTGCTGTAGATCCGGGGATTTTCGACAAAGTAATGGTGAAGCTCAAAGTCATCATCATCATCAAGTTGCTATTCCTAAAGGTTTGGTTTTTTGTTTTCATCATTTGTGGTTTCTCCTTAAAAGAGTTTATGTAACTTTTTTCGGTATAACTGCTGTATGTATATAGCTCTTGGTGATGGCATGTTTGAGATAGAGAAGCCAATGGTGTTTACTTATGAAGAAATTCGCGCAGCTACCGATGAGTTTTCAGATTCTAATCTTCTTGGTCATGGAAATTATGGTTCTGTATACTTTGGTCTACTTAGAGAACAGGTTTGTGTTTCTTCTTGTGTCTTAATGTTGACTTTATTTGATTAAAACTTATTATTACAGGAAGTTGCTGTTAAAAGAATGACTGCTACAAAAACTAAAGAGTTTGCAGCAGAGATGAAAGTTCTTTGCAAAGTTCATCATTCCAATCTGGTAATTGCTCATTGTCTGTAATCTTTATCTAAACTCATTTGAGATTATGATTCTTGAGTTTGGTTTTCTTCTTGTCAAAGGTAGAATTGATTGGTTACGCTGCAACCGTTGATGAGCTTTTCGTAGTATATGAATATGTTCAAAAAGGAATGCTGAAAAGCCATTTACATGATCCTCAAAGCAAAGGTAAAGAGACTAATACCGACAAGAAATAGCGAGAAGATGATATCTATATATGACTTGTTGTTTCATGAAGGTAATACTCCTCTGTCTTGGATAATGAGGAATCAGATTGCACTTGATGCTGCAAGAGGCTTAGAGTATATTCATGAACATACTAAAACTCATTATGTTCATAGAGATATCAAGACTAGTAATATTTTACTCGATGAAGCATTCAGAGCTAAGGTCTCTTGAGTATGAACTTGTGAAATCTATTTACATGTTATGGTTTTTTCTTATATTTGTACATGTATAGATATCAGATTTTGGACTTGCGAAACTCGTTGAGAAAACTGGAGAAGGAGAAATTTCGGTTACTAAAGTTGTTGGTACATATGGTTATCTTGCACCTGAGTAAGCTATATTAAGTTTTCAGACAAGAACATATTAGTGAGTTCTTGTCTGAAAGTTTCTGTGTGTTTTATTTGTAGATATTTAAGTGATGGTCGTGCCACTTCGAAAAGCGATGTTTATGCCTTTGGTGTTGTTCTTTTTGAGATTATTTCTGGAAGAGAAGCTGTTATAAGAACAGAAGCTGTAGGAACTAAGAATCTCGAAAGACGTCCATTGGCATCTATTGTAAGTTCTTGACTTCTTTGATCCAAAATGTGTTTAAAAAGCCTTTGTTTATTTGGTTTCTTTTATAATTATAGATGTTAGTAGCTTTAAAGAACTCACCAGACTCGATGAACATGTCGAGTTTAAAGGAGTTTATTGATCCTAACATGATGGATTTATACCCGCACGACTGTTTATTCAAGGTATAAACTAAGAAACTAATGCTTAGCTATGTGATTGTGTTTTCATTGTGTGAGTTTTTTTGTGAACAGATTGCTATGTTGGCAAAGCAATGTGTTGATGATGATCCAATTCTAAGACCAAACATGAAGCAAGTGGTTATATCGCTTTCGCAGATACTCTTGTCTTCCATTGAATGGGAAGCTACACTTGCTGGAAATAGCCAAGTCTTTAGTGGTCTTGTCCAAGGAAGATGAAAACAATGAAAATTTGAAACCCTTTCTTTGTTTTGGTTTTATCTATTATTATTTGCCATGCCCTAGAAAAAAGCTTAGTTTGTCTATAGAAATGGTTGTTCGCAGTTTAACTAAGTAGTTAAGTTAGTAAACTAAGACAAATCTCTATATGTTTGTCTGGATCTGTATCACTACATTGTTATTCTTTTTGAGAAGAATCAATGAAGAGATTTAAGAGTTTTATATGCTTGGCACGTTATGTTTTAAAATTCGCTGGGCGCTCGGGGTGGAATTAACGCCTAACAGAAAAATCGGAGATTAAACGGGATTAGTTTTTTGAGTTTTTTTAATTATTTTTAAGTTTTTAATTTTATATATTCTAATTAAATTTATAATTTTGATATATTATGACTTAAATTTTATAAATTTATCATTATAAATAATTTTATAATACCAATTCACACAAATAACATTATTCTAACATTATAAATAATACCTAACATAAACAAAAACATACAACTAAAAATAAATGGATTTTTAGTGATTATTTTTGTAATTATAACATATTTTTATTAAATTTTATAAAAAAAATAATTTAAGGAAAACAAATTAAAAAAAAATTCAGTTAAACAGAAATTAATCGATAATAAATCAGTATAACAAATAACAATAAATCGGATCGACTAAAAAAATTCGGGACGGNTTTAGAACAAGAATAATAATACATGAAATATAACCTTAGGTTTACAGATAGTTTTTTAAGACATAATCAATACTTTGTAACACTTGTCTGAAGATAAAACCATGGCTGCAATTGAGAGTATCTACTTGATGCTGGTCCATGTGTTATTATCAGCCACGCTGGTTTTTAATGATAAGAGATTTTTGAAGTCAAAGGTTAAAAAGTCAAACTGTTGACTTTGAAATTAGATTATTTTGTTAGTAGGACATGGAAACAAAACAAAAAACATGGACTGAATTCTTTATTATTTTTCTTTTTTGTTTTTTTCCACCGAGTTACGCTCTTTAAGTTTATATTTTTTTTCATGGAGATTGAGAATGGTGAGGTTGAGTAACGATTGAAGAAGATGCACAACAACTACAGCATTTTCCTAGCGAAGCTGGTTCACAACACACACATGCTGGGCAAACAGGTCTTGTGACTCTTGTCGTGCCTAAAGGAATAGGACCTAATGCATATTACAAACCAAGAAAAATTTATCCATACATGCTAATCCATTGGAACTATTATATAATATAGTTATATAATTTTTTTTGATATATCTTGATTTTACCACTTGGGACACGACGAGCGTTGGTTTGTGACATGGGAAGAAGAAGTATTAGAGCCAAGATGAAGAGCTTCACACAAATGGATCCATCATGAAATGCCATTGATGGTTTGCTTTGTTATGGTTCGTACTTCGTAGTAATAGAGGATTAAAGATGTATCATATATTATTTATATGCGTTTTCGACAGTTCATTCTATAAGATCAAAGTCTCTATTGGTGTGCTGCATGAGAAGTCAAAGGTGCTTATCTCACACGTTGACTTATCCTAATGATAAATCTATACAACGTTTACACGAAGCTACAAGACAAAGCATATATAACATAGTTTTATATCATATAATAATCAAAATGTAAAAAATGGCCTGATTGACCTTGTTTAGCTGGTGCACAACACACATACATAGGACATATGAAAAGAGTAACACAATAGTCTAAGCTTTTGATTTGCTTATTCATAATACATAACATATTATATAAGTATACATATATCAAACACATACACATGCCATTTGAAATCATAGTTTTAAGTCTTTAGGGGTTATGTGCATCGGCATGGGCAACAAGAACCTTTTGGAGCCGGTGCACAACATGCACAAGCCGGACAAAACCTAACTGGTGCTGCTGGTGCTCTTAACAGCATACGTCCTTCAACTGTCACATAATATAAATTAAAAAAATCGTGATAGACTGTTAATATAATAAGATGAGCTTACCATCTAGATGAGCTCTAGCTGCTTGACATGGAAGCATTGGAGAAAATACCAAAGCAACTACAAGAACATAAAGAAGTATGATTGAGCTTGATCGGTTTGTTGCCATGTTCTTATGAAAATGCTTATAAAAAATATATTTCAGATTATAGTATGAAACTATGGTAAGGTAACGTTTATATAGGCCAAGAAAAAAAAAACTTGAAGCAAGTTGGTCAAGAGAACTAACATTAAAATAAGTTTATATGACTATTGACCATATGATTTGATAATTCATATTCAGTATGGTCTAATCTGTTGGTTCACACTGTAACCATCCATAATCCATAAATACTAATATATAATCGATATGAAACACTGTGCAATTTATTTGATGAGTTGACGTTATTTAGTAGGGCTGGACATTCGGGTAAACGGATCGGGTTCGGGTAAAACTTATTCGGGTATATCGTGTTTAGGAGTTTAGTACCTAATAAAATAATTTTGTCGGGTTCGGTTCGGGTCGGATTTGGATTGGAGCACGGATCGGTTTCGGGTGAAGAAATATTGAAAAAAAGAAAAATGTATTAAATTTAGAAAATATTAAATAAAATTTCATAAATATAACTAAAATTTTTAGATTTAATTATTTTTATATATAACTAGATTTCGGGTTTTAACCACGGATTCGGATCCAGGTACGAGTTTTCGGGTTTAGGAGTTTAGCACTCAATGAAATAATTTTTTGGATTTGGATTCGGATTCGGGTAGTGTTTTTCGGATCGGATATTTCAGATCGGTTATTTTGCCTATGCCTATTATTTAGAGCTCTTGTTGTTATGTAAAGCTGCAAGAGACAAGACTTAAGAAGTTGTAAATGTAGATCAGTGGTTATGTTTGAGACTCTTGTAGTAAGTGTAACTACTAAGTACTCTCTCTTTCAAACATCTATTTTCTGATGATAATTTTGTTGGAACTTGGAAACAGAAAAAAATTTAGTAAGTTGCAAAGACTTACAAAAGCGGAGGAGCTTGCTTATATATCCTCATCATGATATGTAAAAGCGGCCCATTATATTATATGGGCCTTTAGTTATGCTTGGAATGGATGGGCCCTTCAAACCAATAGCCAATTTTGGTTTGTAACAGTTTAATTTTCTGCAAAAAAAAATATAATTTATTTATTATCTTTAAATGCCCCTTATCTATATCTACTTATTGACTATGCTACACCTGTCATTGTTCTATCAAAAATATAAAAAAGATATAAATAAAAACATTAAACTAGGAAACTTGAGATTTTTTCCCTATACTAAAATTAAGAATGATTTTTTACCAAAAATAAAAAAAAATTACACTTTCGTAATTTTTTTCCCTTTTATTCTATTCAATAGTTTTTATCATTTTGTATAACACATCTTTGGTTAACCTGATAATCTAAACGATGAACAGTTTCACACAGTAAAATCCCAAAAAAAAAAAATGAAGTCTACTAATGGGTTTTTGCTTCTCTCAATCATAGCTTTTGCAATTTTTCAATCAGACAAAGCTCAAGATCAATCAGGTTCTTACATTATTACATGAATGCTTGATGTTATATTCTTTTGATTATTCATTAATTATTATTATATTGAATCATAAATAGGATTTATTAGCTTGGATTGTGGATTAATCCCTAAGAACACAACCTATACCGAGAAGAACACAAGTGTAACATACATATCAGACTCGGATTATATCGACAGTGGATTTGTCGGAAGGATCAATAAGTTATACGACACATCGGTTCAACAACATGCTTTGAGTTTAAGAAGCTTCCCTGAAGGTCAAAGAAACTGTTACAACTTCAATCTCAAAGCCAATCAAAAATATTTGATTAGAGGAACATTTGTTTATGGGAATTATGATGGTTTGAATCAAATACCTAAGTTTGATATTCATATTGGTCCTAATAAATGGACTAGTATTACATTCCAAGGTGTAGCAACTGCTTCGACTTATGAGATTATACATGTTTTAGCACAAGATCGTCTTCAAGTTTGTCTTGTTAAAACTGGTAAAACGATACCGTTTATATCGTCATTGGAACTTCGTCCGTTGAATAATAATACTTATGTTACTCAAAGTGGATCGTTGATGTCTCATATCAGAGTTTTTTTTCAGCATTCTCCATCGATTCTCAGGTAAAATCCACTTCATAAATTTTCAAATAAATATTTATAGTTTTGAAATTTCCACCGTTTGTGTTAATTTACATTGTAAAATCTTTTGCGTTTACATTAGTTTTGCTATTTTTATTACTCTTAAGTTTCTAAGGTTGATCACATTTTCACGTTTTGTGAAACTGATTCCGACAATATATCTTGTTCGGACATATGTGTTTTCGTTGTTCTATCATTTTAATATCATTTAAACACATATATACACTACTAGAAAACAGCTATATTCCGACAGTTAAAACTATCGGAAACATATGTTTCTGACGGTTTTCAGTGTCGGTTCCATGTTGTCGGAAATATCATTATCGTCGAAAATAGTTAGAAATTTCTAACTATTACCGACGAAAAATAATTTCCGATAATATGTCGGAAACCGTCATTATGTTGTTGTAAATGAAACCTTCGATAGTTGTCGCAATTTCCGACGAATTGCGACAAGTGAGTTTTGACGGTAATTCCATCATAAACCATATGAAAAACATCGGTCGCGTCACAATTTCTGACGATTTCCGACGGATGCGAAAAAAATGTAAATTCTGTCGGTAGCCGTCAGAAATTACCGACGATTTCCAACAAAAACCAAATATAATTTAAAAAAATATATATTTCAATCGATTAAAAGAACTATATAGTAAACGTAAACAAACCAACAAGGTCTAACCTAGATTGTTATAACATGTAATTATTGTTTCGTTGTGTCTTGTATCTCTCTATATAGGTATCATGATGATATCCATGACCGACTATGGTTCCCAACCAGCCTGACTGGAACGGTGTCGTTAAGCACACATCTTCCTATAGATACAAGTACCAATTCCTATGATATACCTCAAAAGGTGGCAAGTTCCATAATGGTTCCTGCAAATGCTAAGTATCCTTTCAACTTATGGTGGAATCTTGAAAACATCAATACACAATGTTATGTATACATGCATTTTGCAGAAATCCAGAGTCTTAAACCTAATGAGACAAGAGAATTCAACATTACTTACAATGGTGGTCAGGTTTGGGAAGAGTTTTTTAGACCTCAAAGACTTAACATAACAACATTATATAAACCAACAGCTTTGAGTTCTTCAGATGGGTTTTTTAATGTCACTTTTACTATGACTAAAAACTCTACTCTTCCTCCACTTTTAAATGCTTTTGAGGTTTATACAATTGTTGATAATTTACTGCTCGAGACTTACCAAGATGAAGGTAAATTTTCATTCTTTTAACCTAGTTTTTTAGTCTTGAATATTTTTTAACTTTGTGTAAAATATTAATATTTTTTATAACTTTTTTTGAGTATCAGTTTCAGCTATGATGAATATCAAGAAAACATATGGATTAAGTAAAAAGATAAGTTGGCAAGGAGATCCATGTTCTCCTCAGCTTTATCAATGGGAAGGTGTGAATTGTCTTTTTTTGGACTCTGATCAACCTATGATCATATCTTTGTATGTTTTCTAATCCATTTATTTATATTTTTCATAATTTATTTTATTTGAGGTTTCTCAATTTTTTTAACTCTTTAAAACATTAGGAACTTGACAACAAGTGGATTAACTGGTATCATAACACATGATATATCTAATCTAATACAATTGAGGGAACTGTAAGCATCAAAAACCCTAATCTAACACTAATTAAACTCTACAATTTTTTGATATAATTGTTTTATTTATTTTTATATAACGGACAGAGATTTATCATACAATGATTTATCAGGAGATATTCCAGATTTTCTTGGTGATATGAAGATGTTAACACTAATGTGAGTTTTTATTATTCTAAACTTTTTTATTTCTTCTTGAAATGTTCATTATTTTTCTCTCTTTTTATATTCATAGAAACTTAAGTGGAAACCCTAAGCTGAATCTCACAGTTCCACACTCTCTTCAGAATAAGATAGATAACAAATCTTTAACACTAATGTAAGTTATTTTCTAATATTTTTTTTGTTTATCTTCTAAGTCAATGGAAAATTATATAAATTAACCTAATCTCATTTTTTTTCATTTCCCATCCAGTATAAATGAAAACCAGAATCCTAATTCCAGTAAAAATCTTTCTTGGGTTGCTATCATAGAGATAGTGGCTGGTGTGATCTTATTAGTAGCTATCTCTTCCTTATGTATCATTGTTGCAAGAGGAAAACTGAGAAGGAGTGAAGGTATTATTAATCATATGATCCATGTGTTAACACTAATGGAAAATGAAATAGTTTTTATATTTTTTTTTTATCATTATAACAGCTCCAAGAAGGGTTAATAGTGAGAAAAGATCATCTAGTCAATCAATAGGAACAAAAGAGAGAGAATTTACATATTCTGAGATACTAAAGATGACAAATAACTTTGAAAGAGTTCTTGGTAAAGGAGGCTATGGAAGAGTTTATTATGGAGACTTGGATGGTACTCAAGTAGCTGTTAAAATGCTTTTTCATTCTTCAGCTGAACAAGATTATAAACATTTTAAAGCTGAGGTATATCTTTTAATATCATATATATATATATATATTACTCTATTTTAATTATGTTTTCTAATGTTTATTAGGTTGAACTTCTTTTAAGAGTCCACCATAGACATTTGGTGGGACTTGTTGGTTATTGTGATGATGGAGACAACTTGGCTTTGATTTATGAATACATGGCTAATGGAGACTTGAAGGAGATTATGTCAGGTAATTAAACAGTATAACCAAGAGCTTATGGTTTTGTGGAATTTGTGATACAAAATAATCGAAAATCGATATAGGAAAAGGCGGCAAACATGTTCTAACTTGGGAAAACAGAATGCAAATAGCTATGGAGGCAGCACAAGGTGATGAATCAATCTTATATAGTTTCGATGTTCTAGAATGCAAAATTAACTTAACACAAATAACATTTTTATTGTAACAGGATTGGAGTATCTACATAATGGAAGTAAGCCACCTATGGTCCATAGAGACGTAAAAACTAGTAACATTTTATTGAATGAGCAATACCAAGCCAAACTAGCCGATTTTGGACTCTCAAGATCTTCCCCGGTCGAGGGTGAACCTTATGTATCAACCATCATTGCAGGAACACCTGGTTACTTAGACCCTGAGTGAGTTAACCAAATCACTTATCTTACTCACAATAGAATATTCATATGTAATAACTTTAATATATGTTTTCAGGTACTATAGAACAAACTTGCTAAGTGAGAAGACTGATGTATACAGCTTTGGAGTAGTGTTATTAGAAATCATAACAAACCAGCCTGTAATTGATACAAACCGGGCAAAATCGCATATTACAGAATGGGTTATATTCATGTTAATGAAAGGGGACATTAGGAATATTATAGACCAGAAACTAATGGGAGAATTTGATACAAATGGTGCATGGAAGGCTGTAGAGTTGGCTTTGGCTTGTGTAAACCCAACCTTGAATGGTAGACCAACAATGCCACATGTTGTAATGGAGCTAAAAGAGTGTCTGGACTATGAAGTTGCTAGGAAACAAGGGATGCAAGATCTGAATTCAAAAGATTCTATTGAGTTGGCTATGTCTCCTCCTGCTGGTTACTCACCTGGACCAAGGTGAATTGATAGGGTTTGATGTAAACCTAATTGCTTTTTAGTTAATCCATTGATATAGTTATCTCTGGAACTGATCATACCTTCTTGAATAATTTGTTTGTTTCTGTAAAAGTTTTAACTTGCTTGGGTCACAAGCTTTCTGTTTATTAAAGAAAATGACAGAGACAAGATGCTCTGTTTTATTAATTTTTTTAATATATATATACATTTTTGTAATTCTCTTAAATACCACCAAATTAACTATAACTTCCAAAAATACAATTAAAATTGATTTAAGACAAAATTACCATTTAATAATTCATTTAAAATTAAAAGAATAATTCCCTCTAACACCATCAAATATAGTTTATTAGACAAAAACACATTAATTTTTCAATTGGACATAAATACCATTTTTAATTAAAATTTATTTTATTAAAAATTACATTTTTAATAAAACGTATATATTTTTTATTGAATAATAGGGTTTAATATCTAATGTTTGAGTTTTTATTATTTAAAGGTTAGAGTTTAGTATTTATGATTGGACATAAATACCATTTTTAATTAAAATTTATTTTTATTAAAAATTACATTTTTTTAATAAAAAGTATATATTTTTATTGAATAATATGACTTAATATCTAATGTTTGAGTTTAATATTTATTATTTAGGAGTTAGAGTTTAGTATTTATGGTTAGTGTTTAGTATTTGTGGTGAGAGTTTAATACTTATTATTTAGAGTTTAGAATTTTGAGTTAAATATTAGATATTATATTAAAATACAACAAATATATATATTTTTAAATTGAAAATAAATTATTAGAATAATATTTCTTGTAGAATAAAAGAGAATATCTCAAAAAAACTACATATTTTTTATAAATCGAGTTAGATATTTAATTATATTATCAATTGTTTCTCAGAAAAAAAATAGTAACTGTCCATGGCCACTCTCTTCATGTGCCATAACCCACTCTTTCTCAAACTGTCGTTGTTTGAGACATAATAAGCTTTACTCTTTTGGGACAGGTAATTTACAAACTCTGATCATGTTTGGTTTCTTGTTCTGTCGATGGAGAAAAGCTTCCAAATGTAAGAAACTGTTGCATCAGCTACAATCTCGTCTTAAGCTACTCAAGAACAAGAAATACTCAATTTCTAGACATTTACGTCATGACATTGCTCTCTTCATCCGAATCAATGACTCTTCACGAGCTCTCAATCGAACTAACCAGCTCTACCTTGTCGAAAACTCGATTTTAGTCTATGATTTATTGATTCAGTTCTCTGAGTTCATCATCCTCCACTTCTCCTACATCAAAAAACATAGGTTTGGTTTCTCTCTTTATTCTCTGTTTTATCATGTGTGTTGATTTTAAAAGATTCAGACACTAATTCTATAGTTTTACTTGTAGAGAGTTGCTTAATGAAGACATTAACGAAGCAGTTTCGAGTCTTGTCTTTGCCTCTTCAAGGTGTGGAGTATTATTACCTGAGTTAATTATCATTAGAGAGCTGTTTGGTCAACGTTACGGTCAACGTTATATAACAACTGCTCTTCAGCTTCTCCCTGGAAATCTTGTTAACTGCCAGGTTAACTTCAACCAGTTTCACACATTTTTTTTTTTCATATAGTTAATAATTGAAAATCTCAGATAAAGAAGAAACTGTGTGTAACTTCAGTATCTGAAGATGTTAAATCAAGATTGTTAAATGAAATAGCAAAGGAGTCAGGTCTACGTTTCGAAATCTTAAGGCTGGAACATACACCTGAAATTGAAAAACAGGTGATGATGATGTTCTTGTAACTGTTATATCAAGATCTTTGTCTCCTTGGCATAATAATGTTTTGGACTTATGTATAATAGGTAAATGAAGATGAAGAAGAGAAAGTAATGGATTTGGATTTGAAGAGTCACTCACCAGAAGAAGAAGTGTATAAATTCAGTGTCACAGACCTTGAGAGAAGCAAGGAAGAGACAACAATGGAGGATGATGATTACATAGAGGAGGTTCAAGTGGGAAAAGACCAGAGAGTATTTAGGTTTAGAGAAAGTAGTGAAGAAGAGAGAAGATCATCATCATCTTCTTCATCATCATCATTTAGGGACATGGAGAGTTTGAGGTATTATAAGAAGAGAAAAAAGATTCATGGAAGAAGAAGATCATCATCATCATCATCACATTGTTATCATATAGTATACAATGTGTTTAAAGTGAAGGAAGAAGAAGAAATAAAAAGATTATTACCAAGACATGTTCATCCTAAGCTTCCTGATTATGACCAAATTGTTACTCAGTTTAAAGCCCTTAGGAAACAACATTGTATGCATTCTTAACATTTTTTAATTACTTAATTTATTTATTTATTTATTATTACTCTTTATAAATATTTATTATTAACCTTTCACTTTTGGTTATTTATTATTATTTATTATTAACCTTTCACTTTTGGTTATTTTGTTCTCATTATCATTTCCAGTGATTTATTTCATGGTATAAAATTTGTTGACTCAGGTTATTTTTTTTATTTTAAAATTTGTTAGATTATTATACTTTGGAGTAATAACATTTTAACAGAAAGAATATTTGTAAATCATCAATTGAAAATTTAAACTTATATATATTTTTCTAATTCTACATAATATTTGGAAATATTTGGTCAACATTTATATATATTCGGTCAACTTTATAATTAGATTTATAAAATCAATTATTTGGATTCCAAGTAAAATTTATTTAAAATACCCTTTCAAAGTCCAATATTAATGGTTATTAATTATTATATATAAAAATTAGATGCACTAACAATTATGTAATTGAAGTCAGCTCTTTGCAATAGTAAGCAACGTAGGTCACATTCACAATTGCCAAAATTGACTCATTCCTTATTCCCTTTGTAAAACACCAAAACTTTGTTAACTTAAAATATATACATATATTACAAACTTTGCTAATATTTTGCAGATATTTGTAATAATTTTTTTAATTTTTTTTTAATTTTAGTTTTTTTTAAACTTAATCAATAAAAATATAAATTTAAAATATTAAAATTGCAATTTTAATTCTAAATATAAAAATAAATAATCAAATTATATATTAATTTATTTTTAAAATTAGTTTTTACTTATAAAAAACAGTTTTGGAATTATGAAATTTGTTAGAGAATAAATAGGTTATGATGACAAAAAAAAATTGAAAAAGTTATCTTAGCTATTAACTAAAAATAAGTAGGTTATTTTAGATAAAATTTTCTATATTATATACTACATATATAAAATTAATTAGTATTATATTCACACAAATTAATTTTTTTTTTGTATTCTTTTTTTTTACTATTGTATTCTGGAACAAAATCATAATAAATGAATATTGATTTTATCATGTAAATTCTCTGTAACTTCAGGTAACTCAAACTTATACTTATTCTATGACGTAAGCAAGTAAGTGTAATGTTACAATCACCTGATTAATCTAATGTTAAAGTCTTATAGCACAAAGTTGACCAGTTCTATGTTATCTCAGTCTTTAATCATTAGCAACAATGAACAATGATAATTTCCTCCTTTGAAATCAAAACCACCTAGACAAGAATAATGAAGTCTCTTCATTGGTCTTTACTCCTTTTGATCATAGCTTTGAAATCAATCAAAGCTCAAAATCAAGCAGGTTCTTGTTAAACATAATCATGTTTTTTTAATTACTCAAAACCAAACTCTTTGGTGTTGATCTTGAACAGGGTTCATCAGCTTAGATTGTGGATTGGTGCCTAAGGAAACTACTTATGTGGAGAAATCGATGAATATAACATACAAATCAGACGCGAATCACATCGATACTGGCTTAGTTGGGAAGATCAATGATGCTTATAACAAGACTCAGTTTCCACAACAACTTTGGTCCTTAAGAAGTTTCCCTGATGGTGAAAGAAACTGTTACACATTCAACCTTAAAGCAAACCGAAAATATTTGATTAGAGGAACCTTTGTGTATGCGAATTACGATGGTCTTAATCAACCTCCAAGATTTGATCTTCATATTGGTCCTAATAAATGGACTTCTGTTGAAATATTTGGAGTAACAGATATTGTAAGGCATGAGATCATACATGTCTTAACACAAGACCGTCTCCAAGTTTGTCTTGTTAAATCAGGAAGGACAACACCGTTCATTTCATCGTTGGAGCTTCGTCCGTTGGACAATACAACTTACTTAACACAAAGCGGATCATTGTCGTTGTTTGCCCGAGTATACTTTACATCCGCTTCATCATCAGTCAGGTAATAAGAAAAAGCATTAAAAAATATGTATTATAAATAATCATTTTAAAGATGAATTTTTGAACTCACTCATGTTCTAAATTTTTTTGTTATTGTTTCATTTATTAAAGTATCAATATTTCAATAAAGAAAAAATTAAACACAAAGTACATGATTATTTTTAATCTAAAAATAATTTATTGTAATCTATATTGCAAATTAAAATAATGATGTAGAATTAAAATAAACACATTTATGTTTTTATCAACAAGATTTTGATAAAATTGATAAAATCTAATTAATATTGTAATATAAATTTTATTTTGAAAGTATAAAATCGATTCTGAAAATAGAAATTAAAAATGAATTATATATTAATAAAAATATAAAAAAACAATGGAAAGAAAAAAGTGAAAAAAACAATTGAAAAAAAATAAAAAGTAAAATAATGATATAAATTTTTAGTTATATAAAATAAACTAAAAAAAACATATCATTTCTCTACCTCAACCACTGACCATGAATGGATTGAACCATGTTCTTTATATATTACTTAAAGAGGATGTATTCAACTTATGATTTGAAGAGATTTGATTTAAAATATCAAATCTTCTGTTATTAAAACATGAATTTTAAAAAAATTATTGAATTCCAATGTTATTGAAACAATGATTTTTAAAATTAACATAAAATCCACTGTTATTCAAAACAATATAAAAATTAGATTTAAAAATCTCAGATGTGATTTCAGAAAATTTCTTAGTTAAAAATACAAAGATCATTTGTCCAGCTACCGATGTTGACATTTATTCCTAATAGGTAATAAAATATTTTGTAGGTATGATGAAGACATACACGATCGTTATTGGCGTCCATTCGCAGGTAACGAAATCACATGGATAAGCACAAACCAAACAATCGATACAAGCAACGACTACGAGGTGCCTCAAGTCGTGATGAAGACTGCTGCTGTCCCTTTAAATGTTACTAAGCCAATCACCATAGACTGGACCCTTGATAAAATCACTGCACAGTCCTATATATACATGCATTTCGCCGAAGTCCAAACTCTAAAACCCGATGAAATAAGAGAATTCAATATTACTTACAATGATGGAATACGTTGGTACAGTTGGTTCAGGCCTCCTAATATGTCAATTTCAACCATCTTTAATCCAAAGGCTGTGAGTTCTTCAGATGGGAAATTTAACTTTACCTTTGAAATGACGGGTAACTCAACACTTCCTCCTCTTATAAATGCGCTCGAGATTTATACAGTTGTAGATATTCCAGTGCTCGAGTCGAACAAAGATGATGGTAAACATTCTCTTATCCCATTTTTCTTATTGAAAGTGTCTACCTTTTAGTTTAAGCCGACTTCTAAATTACTTCATAAGTCTTTACCAGTTGAGTTTTCACGCTCTGCCGCTCTGGTATAAAAAAATATCTATTTTTAGTTTAAGCCGGCTTGTGAATTACTTTATAAGTCTTTACCAATTGAGTTTTCACGCTTTGCCGCTCTAGTAAAAAAATGTCTATTTTTAGTTTAAGTCGACTTCTGAATTACTTCATAAGTCTTTACCAGTTGAGTTTTCACATTCTGCCACTCTGGTATAAAAAAAAATATCTACTTTTAGTTTTTTTTTTTTTCCACATTATCTATTACATCATCATTTTTCTTAGAAATATGATTTAAATCTATGATGAATACTTGTCAACTAGCACAATATCATTATAGCTCCTCTTGCAACACTTGATACCACGATAAACGAGATCTTGCAACACCCTGAAATTCATTGAAAACTTTTTGCAACTTCTGGGAATCGAACCCCAGACCAGGTGTAGAAGCCATAGATCCTTAACCACTAGGCCAAGGCTGCTTCCACATCTACTTTTAGTTTAAGCCGACTTCTGAATTACTTCATAAGTCTTTACCAATTGAGTTTTCACGCTTTGCCGCTCTAGTATAAAAAAATGTCTATTTTTTAGTTTAACCCGACTTCTGAATTACTTCATAAGTCTTTACCAGTTGAGTTTTCACGCTCCGGTATAAAAAATGTCTATTTTTGTAACTTTTTCGATTTTTCTTGCTTTTGAGATGAGTTCGAATATAATGATCAGTTTCTGCTATGATGAACATCAAGAAAACATATAATTTGAGCAAAAAAGTAAGTTGGCAAGGAGATCCATGTGTTCCTCAGTTTTATCGGTGGGAAGGTGTGAACTGTAGTTATCCAGACTCCAATCCATCAATGATCATATCTTTGTATGTTCTATATTCCTTATCTCAAGTTCTTTTATATATATTTCAGCTTTCACAAACTTTGTTATGATACTTTTGTTGTTTCACTAACATTAGGAACTTGAAAGAGAGCGAGTTGAATGGTACTATAACACCTGATATATCCAAGCTAACACAGTTGAAAGAGCTGTAAGGAAGCATCCAAATTATCAAACCAATAAAACTTAGTATTCGATATTGCGGTGTAAGAAGGGAATATAACTCTTTCTTTCTCTGTTTTTTTAATGGACAGAGATTTATCAAAGAATGATTTATCAGGAGAGATTCCAAATTTTCTTGGTGAGATGAAGTTGTTAACACTAATGTGAGCTTCTTTTTACAAACTCTCCATTACTCTCTTTTTGTTCTCTGCTTTGAAAGATTTAGTCTTTTTTCATTCAACAGAAACTTAACCGGAAACCCGAAGCTTAATCTCACAGTAGTTCCAGACTCTATTCAGCAAAAAGTAAAGAGTAAAACTTTAACACTAATGTAAGATGATCATAATACTTAAACTTGATTCAATCTCAAAACAAACCTTTCAAGAATTCTTCTTATACCACACTTTTTATGATTACAGTTTGGATCCAACTCTCAAAAAAGAAGAGAGTAAAACAATCCCAGTGACTGCTATTGCAGCGCCAGTGGCTGGCATGGTTGCGCTGCTAGTTATCTTGGCCATATTTTTCGTTGTTAGACGGAAAAACTCTGAAATTACTAATGGTATGGCTCACTACTGAATCTTGAGATCATTGAGATATGAAAAATTTGTTTGGTTTTGTTTCATTTATTTCACATTGATTTTATTGATTTTTACAGCTCCAGGAACACCATCAGTTACTACTACTGGTACAGTTAACAGCGAGGCAAGATCATCTAATCAATCAATCATGACAAAGGAACGCAAGATCACATATTCCGAGGTATTGAAGATGACTAATAACTTCACAAGAGTTCTTGGTAAAGGAGGATTTGGAACAGTGTATTATGGAAACTTAGATGGTACTCAAGTAGCTGTGAAAATGCTTTCTCATTCATCAGCTCAAGGTTATAAAGAATTCAAAGCAGAGGTACTTTAACTACAAATGGATAAGTTAGTCTATTTTGTGTGTGTGTTTAAAGCTTTTTAAATTTATGAATCATGAAATGATCATATTGATATCTTTATTAGGTTGAACTTCTTTTAAGAGTCCACCATAGACATTTGGTGGGACTTGTGGGTTACTGTGATGATGGAGATAACTTAGCTTTGATATATGAATATATGGCTAATGGAGACCTGAGGGAGAATATGTCAGGTAACACATTTGACTAAAGAGACTCTGATTAAGTTGAATCCATCTCCTTTAACAGTGTAAAACATTTGAAAACTCGTATAGGAAAACGCGGAGGACATGTCCTTACCTGGGAAAACAGGATGCAAATAGCTCTAGAGGCAGCACAAGGTGAACAAAATTCTCACATAATTCGTAAACTTTGTCTGGTTTATTACAAGAGACATGAATAGTAACACTTTTTGTAACAGGATTGGAGTATCTACATAATGGATGTAGGCCTCCTATGGTCCATAGAGATGTGAAGACTACAAACATCTTATTGAATGAGCACTATGGAGCAAAACTAGCGGACTTTGGACTCTCGAGATCTTTCCCAATTGATGGTGAAGGTCATGTCTCAACAGTGGTTGCTGGCACACCTGGTTACCTAGACCCTGAGTGAGTGAATCAACCAGATAATATCACTTATATTGGTTATATTTCAAAAATGAGTATTCGAGAAGCTTAATGAAATCTTTTATACTTTTTCAGGTACTATAGAACAAACTGGCTAAGCGAGAAGAGTGACGTGTATAGCTTTGGTGTAGTGTTATTAGAGATAGTCACAAACCAACCTGTTATAAATAAAATAAGAGAGAAACCTCATATCAATGAATGGGTTGGTTTCATGCTCACCAAAGGAGACATCAAGAGCATCGTTGACCCAAAACTGATGGGGGACTACGATACAAACTGTGCATGGAAGGTTGTTGAGCTGGCTCTGAGTTGTGTTAACCTGTCTTCGAATAGGCGGCCTACAATGGCACAGGTTGTGATGGAGCTAAATGAGTGTGTGGCTTTAGAAAATGCAAGGAGACAAGGAAGTGAAAAGATGTACTCAATGGCTTCTGTTGACTTTAGTCTATCTTCTGATTCAGAGTTTGCACCTAGAGCCAGATAAACTGAGAATATCTTTGATATAAGTTTATGCAAAACCTATCTTAAAGCATTAAGTGTATCAATCAATCATGAAATGATCATTATAATGAAAAGGTTAGATTAAGAGAAATAGATAGAATAAAACCTTGATTATAATGAAATAGAAGTGATTACAAGTGAGTTTCGTTAATGGAAGTATCTCCTCTTCCCCATAGCCAAAGGCTTCACTCAAATGATCCAAAAGATGCCTATTCGATCCCTCTCTTACAGCTTAAATAGTCTCTAAATGACCTAAAGTGCACACACTTAGGTCTATGGTAAAAAGTAAAAAAAGTGAAAAACCCAAGACAGTAATATTAAAGCATAAGTAAAAATATATTTCCTTGTTGCTTTTTCCTCACACGTATCAATATCTTTATTAGGTTGAACTTCTATTAAGAGTCCACCATAGACATTTGGTGGCACTTGTGGGTTATTGTGATGATGGAGATAACTTAGCTTTGATATATGAATACATGGCTAATGGAGACTTGAGGGAGAATATATCAGGTAACACTATAACTAAGAGACTCGGATTAAGTTGTATCCAATTCGTTCCACACTTCTAACATGAGAACCTTATATAGGAAAACGCGGTGGACATGTCCTTACCTGGGTAAACAGGATGCAAATTGCTGTAGAGGCTGCACAAGGTGAATAAGAACTGACTTTTTTTCTCTTACAAGAAAATTATTTCTGCATATTCTGGTTATGACATGTCTGAAAGAAAAATTGACACCGTTAGTAAATATTTTGAACAGGGTTAGAGTATCTGCATAATGGATGTAGGCCTCCTATGGTCCATAGAGATGTGAAGACTACAAACATCTTGTTGAATGACCGGAATGGAGCAAAACTAGCCGACTTTGGACTCTCGAGATCTTTCCCAATCGATGGTGAAAGTCATGTCTCAACAGTGGTTGCTGGCACACCTGGTTACCTTGACCCTGAGTGAGTGCATCAACTAGATAACATCACTTGTGTTCGGTATGTTTCTCAAATAAGCAATCTAGACGTTAATGTATTCTTTCTATACTTTCTCAGGTACTATAGAACAAACTGGCTAAGTGAGAAGAGTGATGTATACAGCTTCGGTGTAGTGCTATTAGAGATAATTACAAACCAACCTGTTATAGAGAAAACCAGGGTGAGACCTCACATCAGTGAATGGGTTGGGTTTATGCTCACTAAAGGAGACATTAATAGCATCGTTGACCCAAAACTGATGGGAGACTATGACAAAAACGGTGCATGGAAGATTGTGGAGCTAGCTCTATGTTGTGTAAACCCGTCTTCAAACCAAAGACCAACAATGGCACTTGTTGTGACGGAGCTAAACGAGTGTGTGGCTTTAGAAAATGCAAGGAGACAAGGTAGTGAAGAGATGTACTCAAGAGGTTCTATTGACTTTTGTGGTCTCTCTTCTGCCTCAGAATTTGTCCCTGGAGCCAGATAAAAATTGAGAATTATTTCCTAATATATGTTTTGGATAACAATGTTAATTATTTTTTCCAGTTGCCTGTAAATTTTCATTTGTGATAAAATGATAATAAAAATATATTTGGTAAGTTTCCAAACAAATATATATATATATATATATTAGAAATAAATATAGTTGGTTTGTTCTTTGTGCTGTTAAAATTTATATACCGTTCGGTTTAGAAATGATTGGGTCGGTTTATCAAACAACTTTGTTATGCTCAAATGAGTAATGAAGATATGTGAATTGTAATTTCATTCTCAGATTATATGTTTCAGGTACTACATAACAAACTGCTAAGGTAGAAGAGTGATGTGTATAGCTTTGGTATAGTGCTTTAAGAGATAGTCACAAACCAGCCTCTGATAGATCAAATCTATTTAGAGGTCTTATTTTTGAAACATCTCTGAATGTTAAAGAGTGTTATTCTGAAATTTATCTAAATTATTCATGCTATTCTTTTTTAAATTTTGTTAGTTAGAGATATTTATGGGAAAAACAAAAGAGACATTTTATATAAACTAAAAGATTGAATATAATATATGAAGAATTAAATCTATCAACCACATAATTAGTGATAGCTCAATTTTGATATCTACATTAGAAGTCAACTGCTGATTTATTGGAGATAATATAGTAATATATGTGAATATTATTCGAAATAAGGATGATTGAAATATTTTCCAAGATATTAGGAACTACTTAGCTTTTAACCTAAGTCATTTCTCTTGTAAAACATTTTACAAACCTATTTACTTATTGACATGGTACCAGAGCCCAACGCCTGATTTTTTCAGAGATTTTTGATTAAGATATGCTGATTTTCTTTCATTCTTCTAAGTACATTTCTTTTATATATTTTTTTTCTTTATGACGGAGAGAGATGCGACTGCAGTGGCAAGAGCCTCTGACTCAATGATCACACCTTTCACTCTGTTTTCATCGGACAATCCCGGTTCTATGATTTCAGCGGTGCAACTTACAGGAGATAACTACGCCGAATGGTCTGTGGAGATGATGAATGCACTCCGAGCTAAGAGAAAATTGGGTTTTGTCGATGGCACGATTCAGATGCCAGCGGCAGATCATCCAGATTTGGAGTCTTGGTTGAGTGTTAATTCGATGGTGATTGGGTGGCTGAGGACTTCGATAGCTCCTCGGGTCAGATCCACGGTGACATAATGCTCCGATGCAGCCCAACTGTGGGAAAATCTGAAGCGAAGATTCTCAGTTGGTAATAAGGTACGTGTGCACCAACTAGTATCTCAGTTGGCTTCTTGTAAACAAGATGGAAAGTCCGTACTTGAGTATTATGGTCGTCTTACGGTGCTTTGGGATGAACTCTTCAATTATAGACCACTACCTAAGTGCACTTGCGGAGCTAGTGAACAGATTGTTAAAGAAAGAGAGGAGGAGAAGATTCATCAATTTGTGATGGGTCTTGATGAATCTCGTTTTGGTAGTGTGGCGTGTCAGATTGTCGACGCAGATCCAATGCCAGATTTGGCTCAGTGTTATACCAAGGTGATTCGAGAAGAGCAACGACTAACGGCTTCACACAAGAAAGAAAATCATGACACCATTGGCTTTGCTACTCGGACTCAACAAGACACTACTGTTTTAGGCAATGATGCAGTGGTGAATTTTTCGAAGTTGAACTCAATTGGGAATTTTAAGAGCAAAGAACGATTGCTGTGTTCTCATTTTGGGAAAAGTGGACATGAAAAGGAATTTTGTTGGCAATTGAATGGTTACCCAGATTGGTGGGTTGAGAGAAACGGAAAATCTGGTGGTCATGGTCTTCGTGGAGGTCGTGCCTCGAGTGGTCATGGACGAGGATATGCGACTGTCGCTCATGCTACCAGTCCGCATGTATCAGCTGGACTCCCGACATTGACACAAGAACAGTGGAAAGCCATTAGTGAAATGGCGCAAGAACGAACCACACACAATCCCGACAAGCTTTCCGGTAAGATAAAGGGAGATATGATTCTTGACACAGGTGCCTCTCACCACATGACAGGGAATCTTTCTTTGCTTGTTGATGTTGAGACAACAACACCTTGCTCTGTGGGGTTTGCTGATGGCAGCACGACATTATCCACAAGTGTTGGCGTGCTTCGTCTTTCGGATAACATTACTCTTGATAATGTTTTATATGTCACAGACCTTAATTGCTCGCTTATATCGGTTTCAAAGCTACTTAAGCAGATGCAGTGTTTTGCTATATTGACGGATACACTTTGTGTTTTACAGGACCGTTTTTCGAGGATGCTGATTGGAGCCGGTAAAGAGCGTGATGGGGTCTACTATTTTGCGGATGTTGATGTTGTGCGGGTTAATAAAGCTGAAGTTCAGTTGGATTCGACTCTCTGGCATCGTCGGCTAGGACATCCAGCGTTATCTTTGATTTCTAGTTTACCTTTTGCTATTAAAAATGTGGCTAACCCGAGTCCTTGTGATGTATGTTTTCGGGCTAAACAAACGAGAGATGTTTTTTTTGATAGTTTGAATAAAGCCACAGATTGTTTCTCACTGATTCATGTTGATGTTTGGGGCCCTTATAGGATTAAAGCCTCTTGCGGAGCTTCCTATTTTCTAACAATTGTGGACGATTTTTCTAGAGCAACATGGACACATCTACTGCTTGAGAAATCAGAGGTTAAAGGTGTTTTACAGAATTTTTGTGCATATGCGGAGAAACAATTTCAGAAACCAGTGAAGATTGTGAGAAGTGATAATGGTACCGAGTTTATGTGTTTAACATCATTTTTCAAGGAAAAAGGGATAATACATCAAACGTCGTGTGTGGATACTCCACAGCAAAATGGTCGTGTTGAACGAAAGCATCGCCACATATTGAATGTTGCAAGGTCACTTCTTTTTCAAGCAAGTATACCTACTAAGTTTTGGGGAGAGGCAATTTTTACAGCTACACATCTTATTAATTTAACTCCGACTAAAGTCATTGACGGAAAGACTCCTTATGAATTATTACATGGGGTAAAAGCACCATATGATCATCTCAGGGTGTTTGGGTCCTTATGTTTTGTTCATAGACGAGATAGAGATAAAGATAAGTTTGGACACCGGAGTAGAACTTGTGTATTCATGGGATACCCATTCGGAAAGAAAGGTTGGCGAGTATATGATATGGATACAGAGGAGTTTTTGGTTTCTCGCGACGTAGGGTTTCACGAGACTGAGTTTCCTTTTTCTACAACTCCAATTGATGATACACAACTTGGTCTTGGTGTTGATGTATTGGATGATGACTGGATAATAACTCCTTCTCGCGGGATTGGAACAAGGGGGAGTGATACTCAGGAAATTCACACTGATGTTGTTGTCGTAACAAGAGCTGAGACAGACACGTCCACCGAGAATGTTGAGATAAGTGATACACGGTTGGCTCAGTTAGAAAATAGAGAAGCAATGTTGGAGGATGTGTCTACAGGTATGTTTGAGATACATGATGATACTGAAATGGGGAGAGGCAAAATAGATAAAATTCCATCTGTTAAGTTGAATGACTTTGTTACATATCATGCAAAAACGGTAGACACAACCCATCACGCTCCACCCGACATCAATGCAGCCTCCTTGTCTACGGTCTCAGGTACGCCTTATCCCCTCACTAACTACATTTCTGATGACTTGTTTTCTTCAGATCACCAAGTGTTCTTAGCTGCGGTTGTCACCCATGTTGAACCAACGTCTTACAAACAAGCAATGACTGATGATCGATGGAATAACGCTATGGGTAGCGAAATTGGTGCACTAGAAGAGAGTAACACTTGGGATATTGTGGACTTACCTGCTGGTAAAGAAGCCATTAACAACAAATGGGTTTTTAAAGTTAAGATAATGCTGATGGCTCTCTTGAACGTTACAAAGCTCGGTTGGTTGCTTGTGGTAATAGACAAGTAGAAGGTGAAGACTATAATGAGACTTTTCCCCCTGTTGTCAAGATGACAACTGTTCGAACTTTACTTCGCATAGTCTCAGCAAATAACTGTGAGGCTCATCAGATGGATGTTCATAATGCCTTCTTACATGGTGATTTAGAGGAGGAAGTTTATATGAAGTTACCAGCTGGATTTCGTCACTCTGATCCTAAAAAAGTTTTTTGGTTAAAGAAGTCTTTATATGGGCTTAAACAAGCTCCTAGATGTTGGTTTGCTAAGTTATCGGAGGCTTTGACAAAATTTGGATTTGAGGAATCCTATGCTGACTATTCTTTGTTTAGTTATTCTCGAGCTGGTGTCGTGATTAAAGTCTTGATATATGTGGATGACCTTCTTATTTGTGGAAATAATTCTCGTATGCTGCAGAGTTTCAAGGATTATTTAGGACGATGCTTTCATATGAAGGACTTGGGTAAAGCAAAATATTTTCTTGGTATTGAGATTGCTAGAAGCAAAGAAGGTATTTATTTGTCTCAAAGAAAATATGAGTTGGACATTGTCACTGAAGCTGGTCTTCTTGGGTCCAAGCCCTCCGCAACGCCCATCGAGCAAAATCATCGCTTGAGCTTGAGTGACAGCCCCTTTCTCACGAATCCAGAGGTATATAGACGTTTAGTTGGTTGACTTATTTATTTGCTTACCACTAGGCCGGATCTTGTCACTCGGTTCATATATTGTCTCAGTTCATGCAAACACCAAGGACTGATCATTGGGATGCTGCATTACGGGTGGTACGTTATCTCAAAGGTGCGCCAGGAAGAGGAATTTTATTGAGTTCAAGCTCTGACCTATCACTTACAGCCTTTTGTGATTCTGATTTTGGTGCATGCCCTACTACTCGTAGATCTCTGAGTGGATATGTTATGTTTTTGGGAGGATCACCGATTTCTTGGAAGACAAAGAAGCAAGATACTGTCTCCCACTCATCCGCTGAGGCCGAGTATAGGTCGATGCGTAATGCATTCAATGAAATTAAGTGGTTAAGACAGCTGCTGGGTGATCTAGGAGTTCCTTGTACCGGGTCTACACGAATGTTTTGTGATAGTCAAGCAGCAATTCATATCTCTGCAAACCCGGTTTTTCATGAACGGACGAAACATATTGAGCGTGATTGTCATGCGGTTAGGGATGCTGTTCAAGATGGTACACTGACTTTGATTCATGTATGATCTAATGAACAACTTGCAGATATGCTTACTAAGGCGCTTGGGAGAGTATCTTTTGAAGATTTATCATTCAAGTTGGGTATTTGTGACCTGCATGCTCCAACTTGAGGGGGAGAATTGGAGATAATATAGTAATATATGTGAATATTATTCGAAATAAGGATGGTTGAGATATTTTTCCAAGATATTAGGAACTACTTAGCTTTTAACCTAAGTCATTTCTCTTGTATATAAGGATGTACGCAGCTTCTTTTGTGAATAAGAGAAAATGTTTTACAAACCTATTTACTTATTGACACTGATGAAAATCATTGGAGGTTATCTCATTCCACAGTTTAAAATTTATGCAATTTTGTTTTATTTTATTTCTTTGTAAATTTTCCAATGTATGTTTTGATGAAACAATGTACATTTTTTGGTCAAAAATAATGTACATTCTTTATATGAAACAATGTATAATAGTTTCTAACTCTTTACAATGTATATAAGTTGTGAACAATGTGTACATTCTTTATATGAAAAAGTGTATAATAATTTATAGCTCTCAATATGATAAATAAATATTATCATACTCGAATTTCAAAGATACCTGGGATTTTCAAAGATATTTATATGAAATAGTGTAATACTTGATCATATAACTATTTCAACTTATTAATTATAAATAAAAATATATTTAGTTTATTAGTTAAAAAATATTGATATTCATAAAGGGGCAAAAAGAAATTTAAATATTTTCTTAATCTCTATACTTTCATTGGGGAATTAAATTTACAAAGATAACATTAAAATTGTAGAAAACATAAGAAATTTGAGCAAACAAACAAAATTTATATAAATCTTATCAAACATCACTTCTTCAATTTTTATTTTAATCTGAAGTAATGATATCAGATATATATCATGGGGATCACCACCTACTAAAATATAATTAAAGACTGCTCTTTTTAAATTGTAGGGAACGACAAGGTCACAAATCACAATTTCTGACTCATTCATTTGATGACCACTCAAATTTTGTTAAAATTATTTTACTCCATATTATAATTATGCAAACTAAATGAAAATATGCATTTTAAATAATTTTATTCTCTCTTATTTTACTAATTTTATTTTTTGTTCTCTCATTTTCATATTTAATTTCACTTTGCCTAATAATATACTCACTTGGACCTTCCCTAGCATGAAACCGGAAATAATGTCGTAGTCACGTAATGGTAGTGCAATAACATAATGTTGAAGACTTAACACAAAGTTTACAATCTATAGAGCTAAAAATCAGTTGACCAATATAATGTTATCTCAAATATTTTTTAGTCAAGAACAATGACCAATGAATCATAGCTTCCTCTTCTGAATCAAGAAAACAAAAATGAAGCTTATTCATGGGTTTTTGCTCCTCTTTATCACAGCTTATTGCATTATTGAATCAGTTCATTCTCAAGATCAATCAGGTTCTTACTCTATTCTCATTAAACCATTTTGCAATGTGTTTCTATACGACTCTATACTAATGTATGTTGTTGATCATGAACAGGATTTATAAGTTTGGCTTGTGGGTTGGTCCCAAAGGATACAACTTTTACGGAGAAAACAACAAACATAACATACAAATCCGATGCGAATCACATCGATAGTGGATCGGTCGGGAGGATCAATGATACGTATAAATCACAGTTTCAACAACAGACTTGGACCTTAAGAAGCTTCCCTATAGGTGAAAGAAACTGTTACAACTTCAACCTTACAGCAAAAAGGAAGTATCTGATCAGAGGATCCTTTATTTATGGGAATTACGATGGTCAGGATCTAGCCCCCAAGTTTGATCTTCATATTGGTCCTAACAAATGGACTTCAGTTAATTTAACTGGAGTAGCAAAGGCTTCGATCAACGAGATCATCCATGTCTTAACACAAGATCATCTTCAAATTTGTCTTGTTAAAACAGGAGACACAATACCATTTATTTCATCCCTGGAACTTCGTCCGTTGAACAATAACACTTACGTTCCTCAAAGTGGATCGTTGATAGCTGTCGAAAGAGTTTACTTCTCACCCAATCCACCGTTCATTAGGTAAATTAAATGTGCCACACAAAAGGTTTTGCATTTGTAAAAAACTTGTTTTAGCATCTTTACGAGAAACATGTTTTTGCGGAAAAACGAATTTTTAACGGGAAAATCAATTTTTTTGCGAGAAAACGTGTTTATGTGTTTTTTGCAGAAAAACATGTTTACATATTTTCTGGTGAAAAAAACGGGAGAACGATCTATTTACACACAAAATATAGCGTATACGACTAAAACCGTACAAACTTAAGGTCTAATTTCAAATACACACGCACAGAAACTTGGATATAAAAACACACACATACGAAAGTTTGAACTCTGAATCCACACAAAAATGAAAGTTCTAATGACGAAAACACATATTTTATGGTTTAGTGATAACCCAAATATAAATAACTGAGAAATTAAAGTTGTAAACCGAATTTGACCAAATTAAACCAAAAATAACTAAAGTACACCTATAATTATCAAATCAAATAATATTTCCCAAAAAAAACAAAAAATTCTTCATCCCACGGAAAAATATATTAAATTTTTTTGTTGATTAAAATTTGATTTCAATTAGATTGAGAAATTGAAACAAAAATTTTTTATTCGAATTCATTTGATTCTTAATTTAATTGCAAGGTTTAAACGAAACATGGCTAGTGAGAGAGGTAAAAAAGTTAATTTTGAAAGTTTTGGATTTTTTGGTTAGAAATGAGTTATTAATTTTAATTTATAAAATTATTTTTATTAGATGATTAAAATAAATTGATTAACAGTAAACCAAACGAAATCAACCAAAACCGATTGAAACCAACTTAAAATTAATTTATATGTGGATTCGGAGTTCAAACTTTCGTGGGTGTGTGTTTTTATATCCAAGTTTTTGTATGTGTGTATTTGAAACTATACCTTAAGTATGTAGGGTTTTAGTCGTATAGGCTATACTTTGTGTGTAAATAGATCGTCGGTCCGAAAAAAACATATTTCCGTATTCTTGGAAATTTTTTATCTTCGTTTTAGAAAAAAACTTGTTTCCATGTTTTAGAGAAAAATATGTTTATATATGTTTTAGAGAAAAATATGTTTATATATGTTTTAGAGAAAAATATGTTTATATATGTTTTAATTTTGTTATTATTTGAAATGAAGGGTATTTTAGACTTTAAATTTTAAGATGTAGATGCATCATATGAAAGCTCATTTTTTAACATCTGAAATGTTTTATTTCAAAATCTCAAATATCTCATTTCAGTATCTGGATGCAAAACTAAATGGAAAAAAGAACATCTGAGTGTTTGCATGCAGATATTACATCTGGATGAGGAAACGAACGAGACCTTTATCTTTTGATTCTTTTGATGTATGACGTTGCTTTATATCTCAACAGTTTAGATGTTGCAGCTTAAGTGGGTCTTTATTGTTTTATAGGTTTGATGAAGATATCCATGATCGAGTTTGGGTTCCAAAGTTAAATAATGAAACAGCTACAATAAGCACAACCCTTTTGGTCAATACAGATAACTTCTATGATGTGCCACAACCTGTAATGAAGACAGCCTCTATACCTGTAAATGCTAGTCATCCTCTAACTTTTAACTGGACTCTTGACAACATCACTGCACAATCATATATATACATGCATTTCGCTGAGATCCAGAATCTTAAGGATGATGATATCAGAGAATTCGACATTACCTATAATGGTGGCATAAAGTTGTTTTCTTATCTTAGGCCTACACAACTCACGATAACGACTGCATACAGTATCAGAGCTATGAGTTCTCCAGATGGTAATTTCAAAATCTCATTAACGAAGACTGGTAACTCTACTCTTCCTCCTCTTATTAACGGCCTCGAGATTTATCAAGTCTTAAACATGTTACAGCTTGAGACAAACCTAGATGAAGGTAACTAAAGCATATATATTCTTATTACCAAACCTTATATGTGTGTTTGAATTTGTATGGTTTTGTAATGTGATGAATGATCAGTTTCTGCTATGCTAAGCATCAAGAAAACATATGAATTGACCAAAAAGGTTAGTTGGCAAGGAGATCCATGTGCTCCTCAGCTTTATAAGTGGGAAGGTTTAAGCTGTACTTATCTAGACTCTGAACCACCACAGATCATATCCTTGTATGTTTGACTCATTCATCTCAGTTCTTTGGTTTTGTTTTTTGTTCTAATGTTTTGGATTCTCTATTAGGAACTTTACTGGAAGCAATTTGACTGGTACCATAACACCTGATATATCCAAGCTAACACAGTTGAAAGAGCTGTGAGTTTCTTGAACACAAATCAATTTTAAGTAAACAATATTTATTGCGTTGGGAGAAGTATATAACTCTTCACAAACTTTTTATTTCTTTCTCAATGAACAGAGATTTATCACAGAATGATCTATCAGGAGAGATTCCAGCGTTTTTTGCTGATATGAAGTTATTGAAACTCATGTGAGCTTCTTTTATTAGATTATGGATTTACAACTCAAAACCAATTGACAATGAGTAGACGGACATTTATTATATATATACTTACCCAACTTCCGTTATGCGACATTATTCCCGACAATGTTTTTTTTGTTATGTTCTAAAAGATTGTGATTGTTCAATTGCAGAAACTTAAGTGGGAACCCAAATCTCAATAACACTATTCCAGATTCTCTTCAACAAAGAATAAAAAACAAATCTTTAACACTAATGTAAGATGTTTATATTTCACTTGATTCAATCTTAACTTTTTTCGAGTAGTGGAAATGTTTGCATGTAATGCCACAATAAACTTCATACCTCATTTTCTTTTCTTGTTTCCCATCACTTTCAATGATTACAGTTTGAGTGCAACTGTAAAAGAAAAAGAAAAAGACAAAGACAAAGACAAAGGCACAAGTAGTAAGGTTCCAGTGGTTGCTATCGCAGCATCAGTGGCTGGCGGGTTTGCTCTGCTAGTCATCTTGGTCATCTTATTCGTAGTTATAAGGAAAAGTGGTAAAGGTATGAATCACCATAATGAAAACTTTTGTGATTTTGATTCTATTTATTTTCACATATTTCTATACATTTTACAGCTCCAAGACCACCAACCCCATCTGTAGCTTCCGGTGTAGTTAATAGGGAGACAAGACCATCCAACCAATCAATCTTGACAAAGGGGCGCAAGATCACATACTCCGAGATACTGAAGATGACTAATAACTTCGAGAGAGTTCTTGGCAAAGGAGGGTTTGGAACAGTTTATCATGGAAACTTAGATAATACTCAAGTAGCTGTGAAAATGCTCTCTCATTCATCTGCTCAAGGTTATAAAGAGTTCATAGCAGAGGTACTTTAACTACAGACAGATTTTTTAGTCCTTGTTCTCTTAGAGCATTAAGTTTATCAATCAATCATGAAATGTTCATTTGATATCTTTATTAGGTTGAACTTCTTCTAAGAGTCCACCATAGACATTTGGTGGCACTTGTGGGTTATTGTGATGATGGAGATAACTTGGCTTTGATTTATGAATACATGGCTAATGGAGACCTGAGGGAGAATATGTCAGGTAACACTCTAACTAAGAGTCTCGGATTTACTCGAATCCAACTCTTTTCCACACTTCTAACATAAGAATCTGATACAGGAAAACGTGGTGCATATGTCCTGACCTGGGAAAACAGGATGCAAATAGCTGTAGAGGCAGCACAAGGTGAATAATAACTCGAATTTATTCTTACAAGAAAATTACTTCTGAATATTTTGGTTATGACATGTCTGAAAGCAAAATTGACATAGTCAACAAATATTTTTAACAGGATTGGAGTATCTGCATAACGGATGTAGACCTCCTATGGTCCATAGAGATGTGAAAACTACAAACATCTTGTTGAATGAACGCAATGGAGCAAAACTAGCCGACTTTGGACTCTCGAGATCTTTCCCAATCGATGGTGAATGTCATGTCTCAACAGTGGTTGCTGGCACACCTGGTTACCTAGACCCTGAGTGAGTGCATTAATCAGATAACATCACTTATGTTGGTTGTGTTTCTCAAATGAGCAGTCTAGAATGTTAATGTACTCTTTCTATACTTTCTCAGGTACTATAGAACAAACTTTCTAAGTGAGAAGAGTGACGTATACAGCTTTGGTGTAGTGCTATTAGAGATAGTCACAAACCAACCTGTTACAGAGAAAACAAGGGTGAGACCTCACATCAGTGAATGGGTTGGGTTTATGCTCACTAAAGGAGACATCAATAGCATCGTTGACCCAAAACTGATGGGAGACTATGACAAAAACGGTGCATGGAAGATTGTGGAGCTGGCTTTGGGTTGTGTTAACCCATCTTCAAACCGGAGACCAACAATGGCACATGTTGTGATGGAGTTAAACGAATGTGTGGCTTTAGAAAATGCAAGGAGACAAGGTAGTGAAGAGATGTACTCAAGAGGTTCTATTGACTTTAGTCGTCTCTCTTCTGCCTCAGAATTTGCCCCTGGAGCCAGATAAAAATTGAGAATTAATTCCTAATATATGTTTTGGATAAACAATGTTCATTCTTTTTTCAAATTACATGTAAATTTTCATTTGTGATAAACTGATAATAAAAATATATTTGTTAAGTTTCCAAATATATATATATATTATAAAGAAATATTGTTGGTTTGTTCTTTGTGCTGTTGAAATTTATATACCGTTCGGTTTAGAAATGAATTTGGGTCGGTTTATTAATCAGCTTTGCTATGCTCAAATGAGTAATGAAGATATGTGAATTGTAATTTCATTCTCAAATTATGTTTTTCAGGTACTACAAAATAATCTGGCTAAGGTAGAAGAGTGATGTGTATAACTTTGGTATAATGCTATTAGAGATAGTCTCAAACCAGCCTCTGATAGATCAAATCCATTCTGAGGTCTTATTCTGAGGTCTTATTTTTTTTCCTTCCAATCATCTTTATTAATAACACTTAAACATACAAAGTCATTACAGATATACAAAACTAAATTATTACATAAGCAGATATATGCGCCATTTATTAAAGCCACTTGAAAACAAGTAAATTATCGATGCTTTAGTTTAGCCTTACTCGAAAATAAAATAATATTTCGTTATATTTCTTGCCACAAAATGATCTTCTTATGCAATTGTGCTTGGTCTTATGTTTTTTCACAGATATTTTTTCTTGCACATTGCATTACAAACTCCATTAGTTTTGTTGAAAATTCTGAAAAGTAGACAATCTGATCATCTCGTATTCCATGTCATCTTAGAAAAATTTAACTTTGATGTTCTTTGGATCAATGTTTTTTTAAACAGAGAAATATTCATGATCTCATGAGTGAAGATTCAGTTGTCATCTCCACAAATTAACAAAAGCGAAAGAGCACACTTCAAGAACCACCTATGAAACTCATTTGGTTCATGAATCATGAGACTACTAACATTCCAGAAACTCCAGTATTTTTCTTTACGGATAAAAAACGTTGAAGTCTTTTCTTTAAAAGAAAAAAATCTCTGAAACTTTAATAGAGTCTCTTTGTTTCACCATGATCTTGAATGTACATTCTCAACCAATATCACTCTATCTTTAGTTAGCAGATTTAGAATCCATTGGAGTATCACACGTTTCCAGATAATAAAGGACCAAGAGACCCCAATATAATATTATCATCTCTTTGTCATTCATGAGAAGTAAAAATAGAAATTTTTTTTGAGTTTCCCTCTGTTCAACCCAGAAGCAAACAGAGACATACACGAAACATGTATATTTTTGGAAAAATGACAATAGTATAGCCATCATAAACCACAGAAAATACCGTTCCGATATAACCATCATTGACTGGTGAAACCACCCTCTTCTTGTTGAAGAGATACCAATTTTTAACGAATAGTTGCGTTGTCATCTTTGTAAATTTTTTTTTGTTAGAGACATGTTTTACATCAATTTGAAGAAGAAAACTAATTGAAGAATGATGTGGAAGTAAAACAAAAAAAATATAAACAAAAACAGAAAAATTCGGCG
>KE156299.1:36542-52092 GCA_000411055.1 Leavenworthia alabamica
AAATTTTGTTATTTAAAGATATTTATGGGAAAAACATAAGGGACATTTTATATAAAATAAAAGATTGAATATAATATATGAAGAATTAAATCCATCAACCAAAAAATTAGTGACAGCTCAATTTAGGAATCTAACGTTAGAAGTCAACGACTGATAAAAATCATTGGTGGTTGTTTTGGCATGCAGAAATAATATGATAAATAAAAAATAAATACGACCCAATTCGAGTTTCAAAGATACCAGTGATTTTTATATATTGAATGACATTAAACTCTTTTCATAAGTTGTGATCGTTGACATTTGACAGTGACGAATCAATTACAAAACACATAATAAAGGAGACGGAGAAAACGACATAAAGACAAAGATATCAATACGGTTTGATGTCAACCCTCTTACTTACCTTACTATATATTCTAATTTTAATGTTCATATATATTTACGTATTATAGTTTAATTAAAATAAATATATTTGTACGTGATTAATGATTGAAAATGTGTGATAAAAAAAACAATCACACACATTCTTTCTACACACATCTTCATGTATTATATATAGATAGGAGAAAATTCATTTGTTGACTAATAACAAAAATGAAAGTGATCACATAAGAATAGAACAAAAGGATTAGAGTAAAATAAAAAGGAAGAACTCTTGTTTCATCAAATAAAAAGTTTTTCATAATCAGAATGGTTAATGAGAAAGGTTATATCTTCTTCATTATTATTTCATAGTTATATTCATCATAATGAGAAAGTTGTTGTTTCAAAATGTTATAAGAAATTCTAAGATGAATTACACGCTTGTAATAATAAAAGTATAACTTATATATAAAAGAACGTTAAAAGACCAAAAAACATTATCTCGGTTATTTTTAATCTCTATATTTCCATTTGGGAACCAAATTTATGAAAATAATATTAAAACTGTACAAAACATAAGAAATTTGAGCAAACAAACAAAATTTAAATAAATCTTATCAAAACATCACTTCTTCAACTTTTTTTATAATCAGAAATAATGATATCAGATATAAATCATGCTGATCACCACCTACTAATATACAATTAACATCTAGTAGTATATAATTAAAGTCTGTTCTTTGTAAATTGCAGGCAATGACAAGGTCACATATCACAATTTCTGACTATTTCCTTTGATGACCATTCAAATTTTGTTAAAATTATTCTACTCCATATAGATTATATTATAGTTACGCAAACTAAATGGAAAGTTGCATTTTAAATAATTTTGGTCCCTTTCATTTTAATAATTTTATTTGTTTGTTCTCTCTTTTTAATATTTTATTTTACTTTGCCTAATAATATACTCAGTGAATGTCGTAGACACGTAATGGTAATGTTATAACATAATGTTGAAGACTTAGCACAACCTAAGAGCTAAATCAGTTGACAAATATAATGTTATCTCAATATTTACCAATCAAGAACAATGACCAATGAATCATAGCTTCTTTTTCTGAATCAAGAAAACAAAAATGAAGCTTTTACATGGGTTTTTGCTCCTCTTAGTCACAGCTTATGGCATTATTGAATCAGTTCATTCTCAAGATCAGTCAGGTTCTTACTCTATTCTCATGAAAATACTTTTTGGAATATGTTTCTATAATAATATATGACGTTGATCATGAACAGGATTTATAAGTTTGGCTTGTGGGTTGGTCCCAAAGGATACAACTTTTACGGAGAAAACAACAAACATAACATACAAATCCGATGCGAATCACATCGATAGTGGATTGGTCGGGAGGATCAATGATACGTATAAACAACAATATCAGCAACAGGCTTGGACCTTAAGAAGCTTCCCTATTGGTGAAAGAAACTGTTACAATTTCAACCTTACAGCAAAAAGAAAGTTTCTAATCAGAGGAACCTTTATTTATGGGAATTACGATGGTCTGGATCTAACTCCCAAGTTTGATCTTTATATTGGTCCGAATAAATGGACTTCAGTTAATTTAACTGGAGAAGAAAGGGCTTCGATCAGTGAGATCATCCATGTCTTAACACAAGACCGTCTTCAAGTTTGTCTTGTTAAAACAGGAGACACAATACCATTTATTTCGTCCCTTGAACTTCGTCCGTTGAACAATAACACTTACGTTACTCAAAGTGGATCGTTGATAGCTGTCGGAAGAGTTTACTTCTCACCCACTCCAACGTTCGTTAGGTAAATTAAATGATATTCTTCAGGTCCAAGTCAACTCTCTCGTTAGTAAGGGTGGACACGAATCGAATATTCGGAATTTTGAAAGTATTTGTGATTCGATTTGATTTGTCCGAATCAGTAACTATTCGATTCTTATTTGTTTCGAAATAAACTAAATGTCATTTTATGTTTTCAATGCATATTTTTTACATTAAATCTCATTTTTATATCTATTATTTGAGGTTATTAATTGGAGAGAATTTTTTTGTGTGTATTAATAGAAGGTATAAAAGAAATTTATATGTTTTTCTTAATATGTGTGAAAGATGACTAAATGACATTTTTTTAAAACAAGAGAGAGTAATTGGGTCTTTGTTGTTTTTATAGGTTTGATGAGGATATCCATGATCGAACTTGGGTTCCAATGTTAAATAATGAAACAGTTACAATAAGCACAAACCTTTTGGTCGGTACAGATAACTTCTATGATGTGCCACAACCTGTGATAAAGACTGCCTCTATACCTGCAAATGCTAGTCATCCTCTAACTTTTAACTGGACTCTTGACAGCAACACCGCACAATCATATATATACATGCATTTCGCTGAGATCCAGAATCTTAAGGATGATGATATCAGAGAATTCAGCATTACCTATAATGGTGGCAAAAATTTTTATTCTTATCTTAGGCCTAAAAAACTCGAGATAGTGACTTTATACAGTACCAGAGCTATGAGTTCTCCAGATGGTAATTTCAATATCTCATTAATGAGGACTGGTAACTCTACTCTTCCTCCTCTTATCAACGGCCTCGAGATTTATCAAGTTGTAGACATGTTACAGCTTGAGACAAACCAAGATGAAGGTAACTAAAGCATGTTAAACTCTTATGCTTATTACCAAACTCATATGTCTGAATTTGTCTAGTTTTGTAATGTGATGAGTGATCAGTTTCTGCTATGCTAAGCATCAAGAAAACATATGAATTGACCAAAAAGGTTAGTTGGCAAGGAGATCCATGTGCTCCTCAGCTTTATAAATGGGAAGGTTTAAGCTGTACTTATCTAGACTCTGAGCCACCACAGATCATATCCTTGTATGTTTGACTCATTCATCTCAGTTCTTTGGTTTTGGTTTTTGTTCTAATGTTTTGGATTCTCTATTAGGAACTTAACTGGAAGCAATTTGACTGGTACCATAACACTTGACATATCCAAGCTAACACAATTGAGAGAGCTGTGAGTGAAAAAAGTTCAAGTATACAATATTTATTGTGTTGGGAGAAGTATTATACCTCTTCACAAACTTTTTATTTCTTCCTCAATGAACAGAGATTTATCAAAGAATGATCTATCAGGAGAGATTCCAGCATTTTTTGCTGATATGAAGTTATTGAAACTCATGTGAGCTTTTTTTATTTACATATCCATCGTGTTTGTTAGATTATGGATTTACAACTCGAAACCAATTGACAATGAGTAGACTGACATATATCATATATATATATTCCTCATTATTCCCGACAATGTTTTTTTTGTTATGTTCTAAAAGATTGTGATTGTTCAATTGCAGAAACTTAAGTGGGAACCCAAATCTCAATAACACTATTCCAGATTCTCTTCAACAAAGAATAAAAAACAAATCTTTAACACTAATGTAAGATGTTTATATTTCATTTGATTCGATCTCAATGAATGTGTTCTTCATATCTCATTTTATTTTCTTGTTTCCCATTACTTTCAATGATTACAGTTTGAGTGAAACTGACAAAGGCAAGAGTAAGGTTCCAGTGGTTGCTATCGCAGCATCAGTGGCTGGCGGGTTTGCTCTGCTAGTCATCTTGGTCATCTTATTCGTAGTTATAAGGAAAAGTGGTAAAAGTATGAATCCCCATAATGCAAACTTTTTTTTTTGACTTTGCTCTATTCATTTTCACTTATTTCTATACAATTTTACAGCTCCAAAACCAACCCCATCAGTAGCTTCCCGTGTAGTTAATAGTGAGACAAGAACATCCAATCCATCAATTTTGACAAAGGAACGTAGGATCACATACTCCGAGATACTAAAGATGACTAATAACTTCGAGAGAGTTCTTGGCAAAGGAGGGTTTGGAACAGTTTATCATGGAAACTTAGATGATACTCAAGTAGCTGTGAAAATGCTTTCTCATTCATCAGCTCAAGGTTATAAAGAGTTCAAAGCAGAGGTACTTTAATTAGAACCGGACTTTTTAATCCTTTTTGTGTGTGTTTAAAGGCTTAAAGTTTATGAATCATGAAATGATCATTTTGATATCTTTATTAGGTTGAACTTCTTTTAAGAGTTCACCATAGACATTTGGTGGGACTTGTGGGTTATTGTGATGATGGAGATAACTTGGCTTTGATTTATGAATACATGGCTAATGGAGACCTGAGGGAGAATATGTCAGGTAACACTCTAACTAAGAGTCTCGGATTTACTCGAATCCAACTCTTTTCCACACTTTTGACATGACAATCTGATCCAGGAAAACGTGGTGCACATGTCTTGACCTGGGAAAACAGGATGCAAATAGCTGTAGAGGCAGCACAAGGTGAATAAAAACTCGCCTTTTTCTCTTACAAGAAAATTACTTCTGAGTATTTTGGTTATCACATGTCTGAAAGCAAAATTGACATAGCCAACAAATATTTTTAACAGGATTGGAGTATCTGCATAATGGATGTAGGCCTCCTATGGTCCATAGAGATGTGAAAACTACAAACATCTTGTTGAATGAGCGCAATGGAGCAAAACTAGCCGACTTTGGACTCTCGAGATCTTTCCCAATCGATGGTGAAAATCATGTCTCAACAGTGGTTGCTGGCACACCTGGTTATCTTGACCCTGAGTGAGTGCATCAACCAGATAACATCACTTATGTTGGTTGTGTTCTCAAATGAGTATTCGAGAATCTTAATGTAATCTTTTATACTTTCTCAGGTACTATAGAACAAACTGGCTAAGTGAGAAGAGTGACATATACAGTTTTGGTGTAGTGCTATTAGAGATAGTCACAAACCAACCTGTTATAGAGAAAACAAGGGTGAGACCTCACATCAGTGAATGGGTTGGGTTTATGCTCACTAAAGGAGACATCAATAGCATCGTTGACCCAAAACTGATGGGAGACTATGACAAAAACGGTGCATGGAAGATTGTGGAGCTGGCTATGGGTTGTTTGAACCCATCTTCAAACCGGAGACCAACAATGGCACATGTTGTGATGGAGCTAAACGAGTGTGTGGCTTTAGAAAATGCAAGGAGACAAGGTAGTGAAGAGATGTACTCAAGAGGTTCTATGGACTTTAGTCAATTCTCTTCTGCCTCAGAATTTGCTCCTGGAGCCAGATAAAAGTTGAGAACTAATTCCTAATATATGTTTTGGATAAACAATGTTCATTATATTTTCCAGTTGCATGTAAATTTTCATTTGTGATAAACTGATAATAAAAGTATATTTGTAAGTTTTCAAAAAAGAAGAATATATGTATAAATATTGTTAGTTTGTTCTTTGTGTTGTTGAAATTTCTATACCGTTCGGTTTATAATTGAATTTGGGTTGGTTTATCAATCAGCTTTGTTATACTCAAATGAGTGATGAAGAATTGTGAACTGTAATTTTACTCTTAGATTATTTTTTCCAGGTAACTGGCTAAGGGAGATTTAAGTCCCTCTCATAAGTATGATGAACCTTACAAATATTTTTTTGGCATTTTATTCTTAATGGCTATTTTGTGACAAAATTTTGGATTTTTTTGAAATTTTTTTAAAAGAATTTTATTTTTATTTTTATTTGTGCATATGAAAATGTACTTTTATAATTTAATTTTGATTTTAAAATAAAAATTTCAGTTTAGATAAATTACGCAAATTAAATTGAAATAAAAATTTTAAATAATTTTGTTCCCTCTCATTTTCATATTTGATTTCACTTTGCCTAATAATAAACTCAGTTGAATCTTCTCAAGCCTGAAACCTAAGAGAGTGTTGTAGACACGTAATGGTAGTGTTATAACATAATGTTGAAGACTTAGCACAAAGTTTACAATCTATAGACCTAAATCAGTTGACCAATATAATGTTATCTCAATATTTGCTAATCAAGAACAATGACCAATGAATCATAGCTTCCTCTTCTGAATCAAGAAAACAAAAATGAAGCTTATTCATGGGTTTTTGCTCGTCTTGATCACAGCTTATTGCATTTTTGAATCAGTTCATTCTCAAGATGAATCAGGTTCTTACTCTGTTTTCATGAAAGCTTGATATTTTGATTCCTCTGCAAATTAGGTATGTGTTTCTATACTAATGTATGATGTTGATCATGAACAGGATTCATTAGTTTGGCTTGTGGGTTGATCCCAAAGGATACAACTTATACGGACAAGACGACAAACATAACATACAGTTCCGATGCGAATTATATCGATAGTGGATTGGTCGGGAAGATCAATGATGTGTACAAACCACAGTTTCAGCAACAGATTTGGACCTTAAGAAGCTTCCCTGTTGGTGAAAGAAACTGTTACAACTTCGACCTTGCATCGAAACGCAAGTATCTGATCAGAGGAACTTTTATCTATGGGAATTACGATGGTCTGAATCGAACACCCAAGTTTGATCTTCATATTGGTCCTAATAAATGGACTTCAGTTAATTTGACTGGAGAAGCTAATGCTTCAGTCGTTGAGATCATCCATGCCTTAGCACAAGACCGGCTTCAAGTTTGTCTTGTTAAGACAGGAGACACGGTACCATTTATTTCGTCCTTGGAACTTCGTCCGTTGAACAATAACTCTTATGTCCCTCGATATGGATCGTTGATGGCTGTCTCAAGAGTTTACTTCTCACCCACTCCATCGTTCCTTAGGTAAATAAAATGAGCCACACAAAAAGTTTTGCATTTGTATATTATCATGTTAGTACTGTTCTAGAATGCAGGAACTCTAATACCACAATGTTGGTATTCTCGATATCTATCGTACTGCTATCACACGCAGTTAGACAATACACAAGTACTGTTGTACGACAAACTTGTTCGAACAGAGAAGAAAATGTTTGACATATTCTTCTGTTTCAGCATGTTTCTAGGCATCTCTATCAGAGTTCTGTTCTTCCTCTCTGCTACATCGTTCTACTAAAATGTATAAGTTATAGTAAACTCACGATGAATCTCATATGTTTCACAAAATTTGTTGAACTCAGTAGATATAAATTCACTTCATCTATCCATCTGCAACATTTTGACTTATTGCTCGCTTTGTTTCTCCACAAGCATTTTACACTTCTTAAACATCCAAAATATTTCTCTTTTGTTCTCCAAAAAAATAAACTCAGTTCATTCTGCTATAGTCATCTGTCGGTAACAAACAAATATTTGCTTCATCTAGACGATGTAATCTGTATCGGTTCACACAAATCAATATAAATATTCTAAAGATAATGAGTTTTTCTTTATTTTTTACCAATAGGAAACGACTTCCGCGTTTGGTTCTCATATATTCATCCTTCATATAATTCAAAATCACCGATTTTTGGTAAACCAACCATCATATCTTTTTGAGTGAGCATTTTCAACTAATTCTCACGCAGATGTCCATACCGTAAGTGCCACAACTTTGAATTATCTGACACTTTAGACACCAAAGCACTCACCTCAACATAAGACATTTGTAGCAGATATATGTTGTTTGTTGTCTTGCATATAATAACTAATGTGTTACCTGACTTCTGATCTTTGATAACACACACAATCTCATCGAAAAAACAGAACACTTATCTCAAAGCAAACTTTGTAGCTTAATAGTGATAACCTTTTGATCTTCCATGTACTCACGCTTCAGAATTTTCCTCGCTTCGTTAGAGGTATTCATGGTTGTGATGCACGATATAATATTTTCATCCAAGACCGATTGAATGAAAAACAATGCTTTTTCTTCTTTCTTGCGATTGTCCCGTAACTGTTAATCGGGTACCATTGGATTTGCATCTTTGAACCGTTTTCCGCCAAATCTCACATCTCTTGAGATCTAAACATTATCTTCATCTTAAGACTTCATAGGTGATACTGCGCCCTTAAACAACATAATTTAACGCTTATTGATTTATTCCATTGCATATCATGGCTCACTCCGTTTTCTTCTTTATGATTTATATCCCTAACAGTTTCGATGTTACAGCCTACGTGTGCCTTTGTTGATTTTATAGGTTCGACGAGGATATCCATGATCGAATCTGGGTTCCATATTCAAATAATGAAACAGTTACTATAAGCACAGACCTATTGGTCGATACAAATAACATCTATGATGTGCCACAACTTATCCTACAGACAGCCTCTACACCTGCAAATACTAGTCAACCTCTAACTTTTAATTTGACTTTTGATGACATCACTGCACGAGTATATATATACATGCATTTTGCTGAGATCCAAGATCTTAAAGATGATGATTTCAGAGAATTCAACATTACTTATAATGGCAACAATTGGCAACCTTATGTTAGGCCTCGAAAACTCAAGATTACGACTTTAGGCAATATAGCAGTTATGGATACTATTGATGGTAATTTTAGTTTTGTATTGACAAGGACTGTTAACTCTACTCTTCCTCCTCTTATCAACGGTTTCGAGGTTTATAGAGTCTTGGACATAAAACAGCTTGAGACAGAACAAGCTCAAGGTAATTTTAAGCATGTTCATATAAAAATTCTCTTACAAAACATGTTCTGTCTTTTGAATTTGTCTGTGATGAATGATCAGTTTCTGCTATGCTAAATATCAAGAAACGGTATGATTTGACTAAAAAGTTTAGTTGGCAAGGAGATCCATGTGCTCCTCAGGTTTATAAGTGGGAAGGTTTAGGCTGTACTTATATAGACTCTGAGCCACCACAGATCATATCCTTGTATGTTTGACTTATTCATCTCAGTTCTTTAGTTTTGGTTCTTGTTCTAACGTTTTGGATTCTTTATTAGGAACTTGACTGGAAACAATTTGACTGGTACCATAACACCTGATATATCCAAACTAACACATTTGAGAGAGCTGTGAGTTGCTTGAACATGAATAAATTTTAAGTATATAACTCTTCATAAACTTTTTCTTTGTTTCTTTATGGACAGAGATTTATCAAATAACAATCTAACAGGAGCGGTCCCAGCGTTTTTTGCTGATATGACATCGTTGAAACTCATGTGAGTGAGGTTCTTTTTAGTAACATACACTCATTATTTTCTTTTGTTCTGTTCTGAAATATTGATCTTGTTCTATTACAGAAACTTAAGTGGGAACCCTAGTCTCAGCAGTGCAATTCCAGAAGCTCTTCAAGAAAGAATAAAAAGCAAATCTTTAACACTAGTGTAAGATGTTTATATTTCACTTGATTCAATCTCAGTGGATGTGTTCTTTCATATCTCATTTTATTTTCTTGTTTCCCATTACTTTCAATGATTACAGTTTGAGTGAAACTGTAAAACCCAAAGGCAAGAGTAGTAAGGTTCCAATGATTGTTATTGCAGTTTCAGTGGCTGGTGTGTTCGGTCTGCTATTAGTTATCTTGGCCATCTTTTATGTCTTTAGAAGGATAAGTGCTAAAGGTATGAATCACCATAATGAAAACTTTTTTGATTCATTTCACATATTTCTATGTAATTTTACAGCTCCAGGACCACACACATCAGTAGCTTACGGTGTAGTTAATAATGAGAAAAGATCATCCGTTAAACCAATCATGACAAAAGAACGCAGGATCACATACTCTGAGATACTGAATATGACTAATAACTTCGAAAGAGTTCTTGGCGAAGGAGGGTTTGGAACAGTTTATCATGGAAACTTGAATGATACTCAAGTAGCTGTGAAAATGCTCTCTCATTCATCAGCTCAAGGTTATAAAGAGTTCAAAGCAGAGGTACTTTAACTAGACCGGACTTTTTAGTCCTTTTTGTGTGTGTTTAAAACCTTAAAGTTTATGAATCAAGAAATGATCATTTTGATATCTTTATTAGGTTGAACTTCTTTTAAGAGTCCATCATAGAAATTTGGTGGCACTTGTTGGTTATTGTGATGATGGAGATAACATAGCTTTGATATATGAATACATGGCAAATGGAGACCTAAGGGAGAATATGTCAGGTAACACTCTAACTAAGAGACTCGGATTTACTCGAATCCAGCTCTTTTCCACACTTCTAACATGAGAATCTGATACAGGAAAACGTGGTGGACATGTCCTGACCTGGGAGAACAGGATGCAAATAGCTGTAGAGGCAGCACAAGGTGAGTAAAACTCGACTTTTTCTCTTACAAGAAAATTGCTTGGTAATGATGTCTGAAAGAAAAATTGATATAGTTAGTAAATATTTTGAACAGGGTTGGAGTATCTTCACAATGGATCTACGCCACCTATGGTCCATAGAGATGTGAAGACTACAAACATCTTGTTGACTGAGAGCTATGGAGCGAAACTAGCCGACTTTGGACTTTCGAGATCTTTCCCAATAGATGGTGAAGGTCCTGTCTCGACAATGGTTGCTGGCACACTTGGTTACCTAGACCCTGAGTGAGTGAATCAACCAGATAACATCACTTATGTTGGTTGTGTTTCTCAAATGATTAATCTAGAATGTTAATGTAATCTTTCTATATATACTTTCTCAGGTACTATAGAACAAACTTGCTAAGTGAGAAGAGTGACGTGTACAGCTTTGGTGTAGTGCTATTAGAGATAGTCACAAACCAGCCTGTTATAAATAACACAAGAGAGAAATCTCATATCAATGAATGGGTTGGGTTCATGCTCTCTAAAGGAGACATCAATAGCATTGTTGACCCAAAACTGATGGGAGACTATGACAAAAACGGTGCATGGAAGATTGTGGAGTTGGCTTTGGGTTGTGTGAACCCGTCTTCAAACATGAGACCAAAAATGGCACATGTTGTTATGGAGCTAAACGAGTGTGTGGCCTTAGAAAATGCAAGGAGACAAGGTCTTGAAGAGATGTACTCAAGAGGTTTTGTTGACTTTAGTCGTCCCTCTTCTGCCTCAGAATTTGCCCCTGGAGCCAGATAAAACTGAGAACGTCTCACTATATGTTACTGTCTAAACAATGTTCATTTTTTTCCAGTTGCATGTAAATTTTCATTTGTGATAAACTTATAGTAAAAATATACTTTGTAAGTTTTCAAATATTGTTGGTTTGTTCTTTGTGCTGTTAGAGATAGTCACAAACCTGCATGTGATAGATAAAATCCATTCATAGGTTTTATTTTTTTAAATTATCTCTAAATGTGAAAGACGTAAAGAGAGTCATTTTAAAATGCATTTAAATTAGGGCAATTCTCGCCACTAAATTTAATATATATTTCATAAATACCACTAAAATTAATTTAGGATAAAATTACCATTTAATAAAATTAAAAATTATATTTTATTTTGAAAAAATTATATAAATACTAAACTCAAACACTATATACTAAACCTAACTTTAAATACTAAATTATAATCTATAAATCAAAATTCTAAACCATAAATAATAAAAATAAACTCAAATATTAAATACTAAACTCTAACCATAAATACTAAACCCTAATCTCTAAATAATAAATAATAAATCCAAACATTATATATTAAACTCTAATATTAAATAAAAAATATAAATTTTTATAAAAAGGTAATTTTTAATAAAAATCAATTTTAGTTAAAAATAATATTTATGCCTAATTAAAAAATTAATGTATTTTTGTCTAATAAACTACATTTGATAGTGTTACAGATAATTACTCTTTAAATTATTCATATTATTCTTTATTAAAGTTTTTTTATTTAGAGATATTTATGGGAAAAACAAGAGAAACAATTTATATAAACTAAAAGATTGAATATAATATATAAAGAATTAAATCCATCAACCACACAATTAGTGACAGCTCAATTTTGGAATCTACATTACAAGTCAACAGCTAATGAAAAATCATTGGAGGTTGTTTTGACATGCACAAATAATATGATAAATAAATACGACCAAATTCGAGTTTCAAAGATACCTGTGATTTTTATATACACACTTGAAACGCGATTATAAGTTGTGACCGTTGACATTTGACGGTGGCGACTCAGTTACAAAACAAATAGTAAAGGAGATTCTCAAAAGATAAAAGACCAAAAGACATTCTCAAACTTAAATTTTTATTTTATAAAAATGTACTTTTATATTTTTTAATGTAGATTTAAAATAAATTTCAGTTTTATCCATAGTATTTCAATTTATTAATTAAAGAGTATCAATCAATATTGGTAATAATAAAGAACAATATTAAATATTTTCATAATTTCTATACTAATGTTATTTTGTAATTAAATTTATAAATAATGTTAATATTTTAAAATATTACAAAATTCATTAGAAACAGAACATTTTAATCAATTTATTATAGGTAAACAATCAATCAATATTAATTAATACACAAAATGTAATATTCTAATATTATAAATATATTATTTTTTCTAATCTTTTAAACTACTTAATTTGAATAAAATAAATTAAAATCAATTTTCAAAGAGTGATTTATACTTCAAATATAGTATTAGCAAATGTAATATTATCAACAGCTAGCCTTAAACACCTGAAAGGATTATAGATATAAAAAATTTACATCCAAAAATTTATATATATAAAATCAATAAAAAATTTATTTCTAAATTTATAAACTCGTACTAAACGCATGATTTATCCTTGTTTATATAAATAAATTGTTAGAATAACATTACAAAAGTCAAAGTCAACGAATACATAAGATAAGCACGTTTCCACGTCGGCTACGCACAAATACAGCGTGTTATTTAGAGTTGATTTAGTCAACGTTTTTGGTGGACCTCAAGGACAAGAGACAATTCTCTACCATTAAACCAACCACTCTTGTCATTTTCTCACAACTTCCTTTGTCATATCATTTTTTCACGAAAAAACATTCTTAATTATTTCTTTATTCAACTAATTAATCATATAAAGAGTTGACTTGGGACATTTTAGAATGGCTCATATACTCATCTTCTCACATGCATAGCTTGCTATCTTAAACTAAAACTCTCCTAAGTCCTAACAATGGAGCAATATGGTGTGTTCATAGCTACTATTTGGCTGTTACTTCATATTTCTCTAGCTCAAGATCAAACCGGTACGTACAACTTTGTTGTCTTAATCTATAATATTTATGTGTTCTTGAATGTTTTCATCTATTGTCTTATTAGGATTCATTAGTGTGGGTTGTGGTTTACCTTCTGGTGACTCTCCTTACACCGCACTTACCGGTTTAACATATACATCAGACTCCGGTTTAGTCACCAGCGGAAAAACCGGTACAATCGCCAAAGAATTCCAACCGATCTACGGTAAACCAACCATGACACTTAGATATTTTCCAGACGGAGTACGAAACTGTTACAATCTAAATGTGTCCCGTGACACTAACTATATGATTAAGGCAACATTTGTATATGGAAACTATGATGGTCTTAATATGGACCCGAACTTTGATCTTTACCTTGGTCCTAATATATGGACTACAGTGAGTAGTAATGATACTATAGAAGAGATCATTCACGTTACGAAATCTAGTTCTTTACAGGTCTGTCTTGTTAAGACGGGAATAAGTATACCTTTTATAAATGTATTGGAGCTACGACCATTGAGAAAAAATGTGTATGTGACTCAGAGTGGCTCGCTCAAGTACTTATTCAGGGTGTATCTTAGCAACTCAGGTCGTAATATAAGGTATGAATTGATCAAAACCTTTAATGTTATATAAATATAAGTATCATTTTTTGTTGCGTTCACATTTATATGTCATAATTAATAGTGTGAAAATATATAGTTTGTGTTTGCATTTGTATTTACAATATTTAAAAGTATCTATTTTAAAAATATAATATTATTCAAAAGTATATAAAAATTCTGTTGTTGACAAAGAAGCTCATATATAATTTATAATCCTCATTTTTTAATTAGGTTTTTTAAGATTAATTTTGAGTAACTCCCTCTACCACCATCAAATATAGTTTATTGGACAAAATTATATTAATTTTTTAATTGGAGATAAATACCATTTTTATTAAAATATATTTTTTTATTTAGTGTTAGGGGCTAATATTTAATGTTTGAATTTAATATTTATTATTTAGTGGTTCGGGTTTAGTATTTAAAATAAGTATTTAGTATTTAATTAGTGTTTGAGTTTATTATTTATTATTTAGGGTTTAGAATTTTGATTTAGAGATTACAATTTAGTATTTAAGATTAGAGTTTAGTATTTAGGGTTTGAGTTTAGTAATTATTGTTATATAATTTTTCTAAAATAAAATATAATTTCTAATTTAATTAAATTATTAAATGGTAATTTTGTCCTAAATCAATTGCAGTGGTATTTATGGAATATAACATAAATTTAGTGTTATTTAAGAGAATTACCCATTAATTTTTTGTTTATATTAAATATCATTTTAAATTTTCAATATAAATATTTAATAAAATTTACATTTCTATCTCTATTATTTTAATGTATTGACAAATACATTATTATATAAAATATATTAACAAAGAATAAAACAGAAAAATTTAATTAATTTTGTAGTTGACGTATAATCACTTTAATTCAAAATAAAATGGAATATTAATTAGTAAAAATTGGTCTAATACTCGATCTTTGTGGCAGGTATCCAAATGATAAATATGATCGTAAATGGTATCCATTTTTTGTGGATAAGAAATGGACATCAGTAAATACAACTCTAAATGTAAACTCTACTAATACTTATGAACTACCCGAAGATGTAATGGCGACAAGTGCAACACCTAATAACATTAACGAGACATTGAACATTACCTGGACTTTAGAGCCTCCTAGTTCACAGTTTTATCTTTACATGCACTTTGCTGAGCTTCAGACTCTACGTGACAATGATACAAGAGAGTTCAATACGACAGTGAATGGGAATTTTCCATATGGACCTTATAGTCCTAAGCCATTCAAAACCGAAACCATATTCGACAGAGCACCAGAACAATGCGATGGAGGGGCTTGTGTTTTGCAGCTTAAGAAGTCGCCGAGATCAACTCTTCCACCTCTACTTAATGCTATTGAAGCTTTCACTGTGATTGATTTCCCACAACTGGAGACAAATGAGGAAGATGGTATGTTCATTTACATTTTATATATTATTTATAATCAGGTAGTTTCTGATTTATGGTAGAATTAGCATTGACTCAAATAAAAGTATAAAATTTTTATTAAAAAATTAAAAAAATCCAAAATAAAAAAAAAATGGTTACTAAAGACCCATGTTTTAAAA
>KE156299.1:62361-85299 GCA_000411055.1 Leavenworthia alabamica
TTTGTATAATAAATATACAAATAATATTATTTATTTATATCGTAATATATATTATATATTCACAAGTTTGTACGCAGTTTGTATAGGCATCACCATCGTAATGTCTAAAACCATGTGTACAGATTTAGAAATAATACTAACCAAATAATCAAGTTTTGGATCTTCTTGACCGACTTAAAATATAATTACGACAATTCAAAATACAATGCAGTGATCAACTTTTTTATAGAATAAAAAGAATATTAAAAAAATCAATAATCAAGTGGCCAAAATATATATATATTTGGCCATGATCGGCGAGTGTCGATATCAAACTACAATATCTCGAAAAGGATTGGAAAAAGAAAAACGAGTGAAGCACTGTGCACATGGCCTAACTTATTAGCCTTTGACCGTTGATTTTCTTATCCATAATACACCACTCATTAACTCATATATTATATATTATGTCCAAACTAGCATGGACTGTTCGATTTATTCGGTTTAAACAGTTTAGTTTTTCGGTTTTTCGATTTGTTCGTTTTTTTAAAATTAGTTATAAAGTAAAACCGAAAAAATATCGATTTGTTCGATTCGGCTTGTTCGGTTCAATTTTGGGTAAAAAAAATATTTCAAATTCAATCCGATTAATCCAAATAAACCGAATAAATATGAAAACTCGCATTTTGGTTCGGTTTATTCGGGTTGTTTGGTTTATTCGGTGTAAATTAAACCGAATAAACCGAACCGAAAAATGAATTTTNGCATTTTGGTTCGGTTTATTCGGGTTGTTTGGTTTATTCGGTGTAAATTAAACCGAATAAACCGAACCGAAAAATGAATTTTGACTATTAACCGAATAAACCGAATATTAATTAAAACCGAACCAAACCAAACCGAAAACCAAATTAAAAATAAAACAAACAAACCAAAATCAATCTAATTCGGTTCGATTTTCGGTAAACTGAACAAAGCGAACCGAATGCCCAAAGCTAAGCACAACTCTTAGACATAAATGAACCAGAAAAAAAAAATATTAACCTCATTATAGAAACGAATAAATAGGATTAACCTATTAATCTACACCAATAAACAGAAAACATTCAACCAACTGAAATTAATAAGTTATGATCTTATTATATATATGTAATCATATATATTAATTTAACTGAAGACTTGGTTTCAACTTTCAAGGTTTTATTTTGATATAGATGAGATAATATACTCGTTGTGCCATAATTAACTTGTTCAAGTGGATTTACAAAAATGGTTAGGACCACTTGGGATTGTGTCCAATTAAAGCTTGTGTCTGATTGGGCTTACCTTCAATTGAAGTTGTTCATGCACAGTTTTGTTAGTCAATTTTTATTTATGAATTTACTATTTTTATAAATAAAAATAATATCTAGAACGTCAGCTGTCAATCTAATTTAAAAATATATATATTAGGTTTTTTTTTTAAAAAATTATGACTAAATGTAAAAAAAGTTGACTCCATTAACAAATTTGTTTAGAAATAAAAACTAAAAATAGTACTTCACTTTATTTATTTGGGCTCATATTTAGATTATGAGTTTGTACCCAGTAAAAATGTTATTAATGATCCATTATTCATTTATATAGAATAACTAGAGTCGAATTCGCGATACACCGCGGTCAGTTATTTAATATAAATTAATATTTTATTTGCCTAATTTTTGTTGTTATTTTGTATTTTATTATTGTTTGTAATTTCTATACTATTAAAATTAAAATAGAATGAGATATATAAAATCTTAATTAATATAACCAATAAGAATATTAGTATAAGTTTAAATATCAGAATTTTTTTTACCTAAAATTAATGTACATTTATTGTTAATACCGATCGGATTTGAGTTTACCAGATTTTGACATCTACGATCTTTGTTTTTCGAATCGAATTGAGGAAAGTTCTAGTTTAAACTCTCAAATTCGGAGAAAACCCAAAATAAATAAATACCCAAAATTTTTTAATTATTTCGTACCTAAAATACCAAAAGTGTATTTAAAACTCAAAATATAATATATATATATATATAAATGGTTATGTAAAATTTATCACCTATACATATACTGATATACATAATTACATATACATATACATATATAGTCTAAAGTATAGTAGGCATAACAGTTTTATTTTCTATTACAACAAAAAAAAAAATTATAAAACCTCAAAATAACCCTTAATATCTTCATTTAAATACTTTTGGTATTAGAATTGTGATTTCTTGGGTTTGATTAAATTCTAATTCACATACTCTTCCTTTACAAATTAGAATGATTCTTCCAACACAATTGTCTTATTAGGTTACGAAGTTAGTTTTATTCTTTCTCGTCCTTTTCTTACAGAGCTTACAGATAATAAAACCAATGTGAACATAAGCTTTTGGTCTTAGTCAAACCAAAGAAATAAGAAACTCTCTGTTTTATTCATCTACTATATTACCGTTGACTTTTTCATTAGAATATATACACCAGTTGTTTTAAATAAAATCAACTAATAAAACCAAGTTGTCTTTTTATGTTAAGATAATGATTTATACGTTGTGGCCACAACAAAACGATAGAGTTGACATTTTCTCAAAGCTGTTGACTTGGACCAGTTTCATTATAGGAGATGATGATCGTTTTTGCTCTTTGAAGAACAAACAAAGATGATGATAACATTGAAGGCGTTTATGTTCCTTTGTTATGTAACTCTCTTCAATCTTGTCAATGCTCAAGATCAATCAGGTTTGTTCTATTACAAATCATACTCTTCTTCAATCATTACAAAACAGAGTTTGTGTTTGTAATTTTATGTTGAAACTGGTCTTTTTAACATCTGAATCAGGATTTATTAGCATAGATTGCGGATTACAACCAGAAAACTCAAGTTACACGGAAAAATCAACCGGTTTAAAGTATGTTTCGGATTCGAATTATACCGAAACCGGAACAAGCAGTTTTGTGGCACTTGAGAACAGAGCAAACATGAAACAAAGCATGTGGTCTGTAAGAAGTTTCCCAGAGGGAAACAGAAACTGTTACACAGTTTCTGTTAAGAACAGAACCAAGTACATGATCCGCGCGGATTTCATGTATGGAAACTACGATTCGAGAAACGAGATTCCGAGTTTCGATCTTCACTTAGGTCCAAACAAATGGGACACTATTGAATTAGAGTCTTCTAAGGAAATAGTATCCAAAGAGATCATATATTATGTATTGACAGATACATTACAAGTGTGTTTAGTGAATACAGGTAACGGTACGCCTTTTATATCGGTTTTGGAGCTAAGACCGTTACTAAACTCATCTTATGTAACTCAAGCTGAATCACTTCAACTCTTACAACGGTTGGATTTTGGATCATCAACTAACTTAACTGTCAGGTATCCGAACGATGTTTTTGATCGGATATGGTTTCCTTCTATACCAAATGGGTCAAAACCGTTACTTGACTCGTCTACTTCTCTTAGAAGTAACACTACTGGTAGTTTACGTATTCCACAAGTTGTAATGAGAACTGGGATTGTACCAGATAGACCAAGAGGGTCTGTTGATTTTGGATGGACTCCTGATGATCCATCTTATGAATTCTACTTTTACTTGTACTTTACGGAACTTAAAGAACCGAGTTCGAGTTCAATAGAAACAAGAGAATTCATCATCTTGTTGAACGGAGAAGTCTTTTCGCAACCTCTTACACTAAGTTACTTAACTACCTTGATTCTGTACACTTCAAAGCCTTTGAAACAAGAGGACTTTCAGTTTTCTCTTCGTCAAACGCGGAATTCAACTCTTCCACCTCTTATTAATGCTATGGAAGCTTACTTTACAAACAAGCTTCCGCAATCTTCAACCGAACAAACAGATCGTAAGCTCTCTTCTTTCCATGTCATGTTCTTCATTGTTCTGATTCTTTCTTACTCTATGACCATTTCTAGTTTCCGCTATGAGGAATATTAAGTTTGCTTATAAACTCAAGAAAAACTGGGAAGGAGATGTATGTGTACCTCTAGCTTACACATGGGAAGGTGCAAATTGTAGTTACAATGTCACAAACATGCCTAGAGTTACATCTTTGTAAGTGTTTATATAAAAAACAAGACAATTCTCTTAACTCACAATCTTTATTACCAAACTGAATCTTACTCTATGCAACAGAAACTTATCATCCACAGGATTGACAGGAGAGATAACTTCTGAGATATCGCGTCTTTCGCAGTTACAAACTCTGTAAGTACTTTGTTATCTTATTGCTATTGCAAATAGTATAAGTCTTCTCATGTTTTAACCTTACAGGGACTTGTCAAATAACAACTTGACTGGACCAATACCAGCTTTTTTAGCTGAACTTCAGTTCTTGACATTCCTGTGTGTATTTTCTCAACCATAACTATAAAAAGAACTCATGGCTTCTGGTCTTTATAGCTAATGACTTTTTATGTACTATGGATTTTGTAGAAATCTATCAAACAATCAACTTAGTGGTCCTATACCATCTACACTAAGTAATAGAATAAAGAATGGATTGGTTGTTAGGTACTCAAAACACTTGTCTTTCTCATTCTTTAAAGCGTTTTCGATGATTTAACTCATATATGCAGTACCAATGGGAATCCAAGTGTTTGTTCTGGAAGTACTTGTGAAGAGAACAAACCAAACATATCAAAAAAGAAGGAACTTCCTGGATTTTTCATTCCTTTAGTTGCATCACTTGGAGGGATCTTGCTCATTGTTATTATATCAGTAGCTATATTTTGTATCCTCTTAAGAAAGAAAAAACAAGGTATGTTCTAGTTTATATTACATACTTTTCTTATCGCATGGTCAGGTCCGGTCCTGAGGATAGGTCATGTACGCGGTCGCCTACCGAAGCCATTAGATTAGGGGCATTTTTTAAAGATTTTTAGTATATTAATATATTATACATCGAAATACTTTTTTGATCATATTCTAGATAAAAACAATTCATCTAGAGCATCTAGAATTGTTGGACCGGGCCTACATATGGTTACTAGTAATGTTCATTATTATGCTGCAGGTCGAACCGTTAACAGGACTATTACATCTTCTAGTAATGGAGTGTCATTACAAAGAAGAGATACTGGTTCAATGTTTCAGTCTATGCAACGAAGAGAAACCGGTTTTTCGGCGCGTGCATCTTTACAAAGAATGGAAAGTGGAATGACAGATTATGAAGGGAATGAAACCGCGGTTGATGGGTTTGATTTGGAACCTGCAAATAGGAGATTTACATATGGTGAGATTGTTGATATAACAAATGGGTTTGAAAGAGATCAAGGGAAGGTTGGAGTTGGAAGAAACTATCTTGGTCATTTAGATGGTAAAGAAGTAACTGTAAAGCTTGTTTCTTCACTATCTTCTCAAGGCTATAAACAACTTAGAGCAGAGGTATGATAAGAATATGTTAAATCTCTTATGTGATTAATGTGAGAGGAGACTTTATAAGAGTTTATGTGAATGGTAATTGTAGGTGAAACATCTTTTCAGAATTCATCATAAGAACCTTATAACCATGCTTGGTTATTGCAATGAAGGCGATAAAATGGCGGTTATATATGAATACATGGCTAATGGAACCTTGAAACAACATATCTCAGGTTTTTGAAATCTTGTTTCTGGTTTATACTCTTCTTGAAGTAATACTAATATTTAAGTTTTTAATATCTTCTTGTGTAGAGAATAGTACAACTGTCTTTAGCTGGGAAGATAGACTTGGTATTGCGGTTGATGTTGCTCAAGGTTAGCATTTGAAATGTATAGCTTGATTGACTGAAATGAGTTCTGTTTCTAGAACAAGTTCTGACTCATAGCTACTGAATCATAGGACTTGAGTACTTGCATACTAGCTGCCGGCCGCCGATAATTCATAGAAATGTCAAGTGTACAAATGTGTTCTTAGATGAAAAGTTCAATGCAAAGTTAGGTGGTTTTGGCCTTTCAAGAGCATTTGATGCAGCTGAAGGAAGTCATTTGAATACAGCTATTGCCGGAACTCCTGGATATGTTGATCCCGAGTAAGCTCGAAACTCGAATCTTGTCTAAAACATGAATCCTTTTTTTGGTTTTTTCTTAGATAAAGATATGATCTTTCATTGTAGGTATTACACATCAAACATCTTAACAGAGAAGAGTGATGTATACAGTTTCGGTGTAGTTTTATTAGAGATTATAACTGCGAAACCCGCGATTATAAAGAATGAAGAAAGGATGCATATAAGTCAATGGGTTGAATCTTTGCTTTCAAGAGAAAACATTGTACAGATTCTTGATCCAAGTCTTTGTGGAGATTATGATCCAAACTCAGCATTTAAGACAGTGGAAATAGCTGTGGCTTGTGTGTGTAAAAACTCAAGAGATAGACCTGGAATGAGTCAAGTGGTGAATGCTCTTAAGGAGAGTTTGGTTGTAGAAGTTGAAAGGAAAAAACATTTGCCAGTTATGTCAACAGATTCAGTTGAAGAACTTGCACTTGGCTTTGGTTCTAATCCACCTCCTCGTTTGAGATGAGTATTTATTGATTTGGTTTGTATAATGTTTGATCAATGAAATTTTTTTTTTGTTATATATGTTTGATTTTTGTGAGATGGAATTAACAACAAAAATTTGTGTTTATACATGTTGGAGTCCTCAACACTTTTTTTATAAGATTTTTTGATTTTATGTATTTTTGCGACTATATATTTGGTTTTATGTGATTAACAAAAGGATTAAAATTTCAAGAAAGTACCCATAATGTCAACTAACCCTGTTACCTACTATCTGGATGCTCCCGGATATTCGGATATTGAACTTTTTAACATCGATATATAGATCCGGGATGTTTTAAAAAAATACGGATATTCAGATCCTGTTTTAAAATTTCTACGGATTCGAATCCTGTTTTAAAATTTTCACGGATTCGAATCCATCTAAAAAATCGGACATCCAGATCTGTCAGGACTCTAATGTCAAGAGATTCGATATTAGAGTGTTTCTATAAGCATGTAACAAGTGAAATCTATTGTTCCTTGGGACTGAACAGAACTCAAAACTCTCTTATTCAATAACCTGCCGTGTCAAAAATATGTTTTACCAATAAACCAAACTCTCTTATGTCCAAGATCATAGTCAAAAACATAAACCAAGAGTGACAAGTGGAAGACATGTTACAACTCAAGAATCTTAGGTGCAAGTTGTAATAAAGGCTCCAATGCACTTGGAGAAAACTTTCTAGCAAAAAGATAACATACTTCAGACCTTTGATCATTGTAGAAACATGATTTAGCTCTTGGAAGCTTCTTGATAAACTCTTCAGTTACATCAGCCTTACTAAAAGTAGCCGGATGAGCACCACCGCGTGACCAATCTGTCCATGTTAATGTCCTATTAGCCAACAAAATCCTATGTTTTATAGACAACATTGTAGAGAAGTAATGTTCATCAACATAACATGGAGGTTTACAAAACTCTTTGAACTTAGGATGATAAGTTGTGTCTTGAACAATCTCAACAGCGAGTTTCCGATTAATCTCAAACCATTGAGACCCTTTTCGCCATTGGCTTAATGTAACTTCAGGTTCAAGTTCAGTTCTATATCTTCCTCTTCCATCAGGTCCTTCCTCATCAGCACAACCCATGAAACTATATCTTGATCCAGAGATATAACTATAGATAAAGCTAAAACCGCGGAGAGGAATACATGATTCAGACAACAAAACAAACCATTCATTCGAGATATCGAGTAACGCGTTAGCCAGAAGTCTTCTTTCAGCTTCACCCATACTCATCTCTCCCCAAGCCACATCCTATAACAAAGACATTGTAAGTAACACAAGAAACATCAAAACACTAAAGAAACTTCAATAACAGTACCTGACTTGGTATATATCTTTTGTAAAACACCGATGACTTCGAAAAATCTGATTTGTAATAAGGTAATGAATGAACATAGATAGAGTAAAGACTCTCATGTCCTTTAAAGAACATCTCCCAAAGTGGAGCAAATGGTAATGAACCTTTAGTAAGAAACATGAAAGCTAACTTAGGAACTCGTTTAAATGGATAACCATGTCTTTGTGGCTCCATAGAAGCAAGCCAAAGCAATTCAGTGTCATTCATTGTATGCCAAACATTTGAAGGAGGTTTAATAAAACTGTCTAAAGTAAAAGTATCATGATCATTCATAGAGATCAATGTAGTTGAAACCATAGGAACAAAATGTTGAATCTTCAAGAACTTGATCATGTGTATGCTAATAACTGAGATTCCAAGAGTTAATACAAAAAACAATAACAAAATGTGAAGCAAACGTGTTGATAAAAGAGGTTTAGATTGGTTTGTGTGTCTTGATTTTGGTGTTGATGGAACATTATTATCTTTAACACCTTCCTCCATCTCCATCCCCATCACAAAAGCTTCAAATTTGGATCTTTCTTAGTCACACATTTTGACAAAACTTTCGAGTTTTGATGTTTTGTTTGATGAATCAATCTCATCTGATTAGTCATCTAAAATGAAACATAAGCATAAACGTAGGAGAAGGCATAACGTTGACTATACTCTGTAATTTGACGGTTTCAGCTATGGGAATGCATAGACGTGGCGTATGGTGCGTTTTATTATTATATTATATAGTTTTCATGATATTAATAATGAAACTGCTGCTTACATATATATATGTTTCCAAGACAATAAATCTCTTGTCAAACGCTGTTTTATTTTAGTATATAGTTTTCAAGACATTGATAATGAAACTGCTGTTTACATATATATATGTTTCCAAGACAATAAATCTCTTATTACAATGTCCCCAAACACTGTTTTATTTTAGAATATAGTTTTTCAAGACATTAGCCTTTGGATCTGCTTATTAAGTCACGAGATTCAGTTTTTGTTGGGCTTAAATATTAGTTATTATTTTGGGCTTTTGTTAGTTATTGTAAAGTGTAAGCAAGATATGAAGATAATTATTAATGGGCTACAATGTTAACATAAGCCCATCGAGCCTCACAAGTCAATTTTATTACGAGTATGCCCTTGTGAGGTAAAGTGCAATATTTTATATATTAATAATTAATAATTGTGACTACAGATTTTTTTTATAAAGATAGAAAATGTCTATCTACTAGGACACAAATTTTTATGGTGGAAAAACAGTCTCCGCGATATTCAGATTTTCGACGAAAATATTATATATCTATCATATCATATGATAAACCATTTTTTCTGCAATACGAAACGACGACGATTACATCGGCGAATATGATAATTTTGTAGACATCGGCGAACAAGGTAAATTTGAACATCGGCGAACATGGTAAATTCTACACATCGGCGAACATGGTAAGTTCTAGACATCGGCGAACATAGTAAATTCCGGAAAACTTTTGAATCTTTTAGTATAGAATTAAATGTATTCTAATATTTGCTAGATCTAGTGTGGAATGTCATTAAACTTGTCAAAATGAGTGTTTTAATCGCGGGTCTTGTGGGTTTGATCTATTGCGGGACGGGTTGCAGATTAAACTTTTTAACTAAAGTGGATTTGCGGGACGGGTATGGGTCAAAATATTTTTTAGCAGGACGGATGTAAATCTGAAATTTATTATCCGCGAGTTATGCGGATTATAAATCTGCAAATAAAAATTATTACGGACTATGCGGGCGGAGAGAGTCCAACCAAATTAACAAAAAAACCCGACAAGTTAACTTATTTATTTTCGGGTTCCATGGATTTAACCCATCGCAGAGCGGATGCGGATTGGTAAAATTTTTCGAAACAGATTTGCAGAGCAGATGCGGATTGAAATACTTTTGGGTGCAGATCTAAAATTTATTATCCGCAAAATATGCGGATTGTAAATTAACGGGTTCAAATATTTGCGGGTTAAGCGAGTTGCGGGTTTAGCGGGACAGATCGACCCGCTTGACAGGCCTAATATGTCACTGTAAGAATAAAAAAACTTATTCATCATCAACTAGAGAACTGTAGTCTATAGATTACCAAAGAAAACAGATTTAAAGTCTAACTGAAACAAAAGCAAAGTCTCTCTAACCTGAAGCAATTTCATCTCTTCAAACCTAATCTTAAAAACTTTTTTTCAGTTTTACAACCTCAACCACTAAACTATATACATTTCATACTCATGTTTTGGCCACAGCTACCAATCCTCTGTGTTGCATTTGTCTTGCTGAACCTTTCAACACTTCATTGATCCTACTGAAGACTATTTTCAATGGTATACATGCTACAACAGTTTCCTTAACCTTTTCTATTGTCTGCTTCTTGCTTTTTTCCGTTATAGTCGAAAGCCGCCTTGTTTGCGGTTTCTTCTTTGCCTTATTCCAAGCTTTCCTCTTCTTTCTAGACGATGACTTCTTTGCTTTCACAGTCTTCACAACAACTTGAGACATCATCATACCTTTGCTATAGTCTTCTTCCAAGATTTCAACAGTTAAAGGATGTCCAACAATAGCTTTACCATTCAATTTACTCATACGAGATACAAGCGGAACATTACGAGGTTTGTTGTAGTTTGCTTTTACCTCTATCTTCACATCATAAAGAGTCAGAGAACTGTTGTTATTAGTTTCTTCGCCGTACTCGTTTCTTCTTGCTTCTTGTTTCTTACTCATTTGCCTTGAGTTCCTCTTTCCTTTTAACTGCCACTTAGAAGTGTTGTTCTCAACACCATTCAAATTAGAGTTGACTGGTTCTGAAACTGGTGGACTTGTTGTACAACCAGATCCATTACTTGCCTCATTCTTAACAAACACAACTTGACTACTCCGACCACGCTGACTTGTTGGATCATTAACAAGAGCTTTTCTTGATGAGGAAACTCTACACGTCGCCGGTAAACCTAATATAACAATGGATGTTAGCATAAATGACACTGTTCACAAACCAAAACAGAGGCAAATGACTTAGCCATAAAAGCAAAACCACCAAATTAGATCTGAAATATCAAACCTTTGGATCCTAACAAGGTGGAGAAAACACAACACAGTCAAGAACAAAAATATAGAGAAAGAACCTTAGACTAAAGAAACACCAAAGCAATTGTCATCTAACTTCTTTAATCTATCATGTGATAAAATTGAACTTAATGAACTAGAGGAGATATATGCAGATTCTTGCAACCAGAGTAACCAAAACATGTACACACTTAAAAGAGAGGTTTAACAACTTTATTACCTGGTGTATGTTTTTCTTCTCCAACTAGTGGAACATCAAATAACTTGTCAGATGAATTATCCTCTGGTGAAACAGATAAGCTAGAAATCTCACTGTCTTTTGCCTTGTTATGTGAGGCTCCAACAACATCCTCACATGAAATCCCTGTGCTGTCTGAGTTATTGTTGATTACAACAGATACACTTTTCATGGATTCAATGGACTCCATTGCCTTAACTTTGCTGTCATAAGTGACAAGCTGGTCACATGTAACAGGGACAGAAACCATAGCTGTACTCTCTAACACCTTTGTCAATTGCCGGTGTCGGTTTTTCCTTTTAATGCAGTCATTAACAATTACAACTTGTGACTTTTTTCTTTTTAGTGATGAAGGTGAGCATATCTTGTTCCCATTTGACATTGAATCACTGGGGTTTACATCACAGATCAATCCCATTTCTTGCTTATACTCGCCTATAGCACCGACATGTTCTTTCTCAATATCCTCAAGCCCTCTCATTCGCTTGATTCCTTCAGTTCCATCATCTTCTGAGTCATTTGGTGTTCTTCTTCTCTTTGGCTGCACCTTATCAGCTACAACTTTATCCATTTCTTGAGAAGACATACTGGATTGCAATTGCTCAGCCGCTGAATCCAATCCATTTTCAGTCTCTTCTTCATCACACCTTTTAGAATCCTCCTCATCACCAGATAAGCTACATAACTTATCTTCTGGATGAACTTCTTTTGCAAGAAGTGCATTCTCAATCTCAAGAGCACTGTTAATAGCAGCTTCTCGGCGAGTACACTTAAGAGACCTCTTATTACTAGAGCTCGCTGCTATTGCAGCAGCCTTTGCTTTATCAATGCAAGCATCAAAATCTCCACAACGAAACGCCTTCACAGTCTTGGACCGTTCAAGAACATACCAATCACTGTAGTCATAAAGTAAAACACTTTTAACATAAACTGAGAACAAAAAAGCATAAAGGCAAGAGATTGAGGAAAAAAGGTAAAGAGTACACTCACACGCTAACATCGTCGCGACCAAGTAGCTTTATTGGAGTGCCTTCTTTAGGAGATGAGTTGTCAAGAACTTGGTCATGAGACAGAGTCTGTCCAGGCCACCAAGATCCATTACGACGGCGAACCCAAACCAATCCTCCTACTGACTCATTAATCGCCTTTAGGTTTTCGTCATTATTACTCTCCATTACACAAACTCTCAACCTCCTCTTAAGGATACAACTAGGAAAAAAAAAAGAGAAATGCTAAAACAGCTTTATAACTGACCTAAAAAATCAAAACTTTATCATTTGAAAAATCTCAGTGAAGCTATTATCTTGAATCCTGAAACCAAAAAAATATCAATGAATAAAACCTAAAAGACCCAACATGCAACACAATACTCGCAAGTTGAAACCAAGTTAAAGAGAGGTTTTTGAGAAAGATAGAGAGGAAGAGAGATCTGGGAAGAAACAGAGATCCAGATACCACTTTTGACTTCTCTATGGCGTTTCTATAAAGTAAAAAGGTACTAGGACCGCATTTTTCATAGGGTTGTGTGAGAAATGAAGATAATGGAAGACAGAGAGTGAAGAAGAGGAAGAGATGGCTTGTTTAGGGGATGGAGATAGAGAGATAGAGACTGAGAAGAGAAGAGAAGAGAAGAGGAGGTCAAAAAAGCATATCAAAGGTTGAGAGAGCTCTTCTTAACTACAAAAACCAAACGACACCGTTTTTGTTCTCTCGTTTAGGTTTTTTATCTGTTTGTTTACTCGTAACGTCACTGATCTGGCCACGAGGCAAACTATGAGTTGTATATTCCAACATCTAAATCTCAAAGGTGTCAAAAAATCACATCCAAAGTCTCATAATTTCTTGGTTTAATTAAACATCAAAGACCAAACTTTTCATAATGTATAGGTTTTAACAAACAAAATCTACACTGTTGTTGGGAGAATGGTTTCTTAACTGTACCAATCCAAGAACAAGACGGAGAAGGTAAGAACGAAGAAAAACAGTAAGAGAAAGGTTCTGCTGCTACTGTTACGTTGGATTGCTTGAGATAACTCTTTGTTTCCAAGCTCTACGTTCTTCGTTGCTTCAACCGCCTGTGTTTTAAGTGTCAAGCTGAGTGAGAAAAGAGCCACAACAAACACACAGACACAGAGACAACTACCAAATCTTGATGAAAACAAATCTGAAGTCAGTCATAAGCTATACTTCTACAGAGTAGGGAATGGCATTGAGACATCCAAATAGTTAAGAGCAGGGGAAGCCTGAGAAGAGTTTTAATGTCCTAACCTGGTCATATAGAACCTCTATCTGTTGAGCTTGTTGTAGAACATGTGTAGCCATCAAGTGGTTCAATGCAGACATCTCTACCATCCTAGTCTCTGTTTGCCTAGCACCATCTAAAATATTACTTAGCTCGACCTGCAAAATTTGCCAAATTCAAGATTTCGCTTAAGTATAAAAATTTGCCAAATATTACTTAGCTTGTTTTTAAAGACCATATCGAATTGTCTTGTTACCTGAAGGGCTTGTGTTTCATCGTCTAGAAGTTGTTGCTGTACTCTACGCGGCTGGACCTGAATCTCATCCCGTTCTATGGACTCCGGATTTGCCAGAGTTGCATTAACTGGGCTAACTTCCTTTGTGACTCTCTTAGGTTTTCTTCTCGGCATAGCTCTGTTAATAATATCTTGGAAACGAGTAGCTCTAAGCTGATCAAACTGTGCAGTAACCGAATGAAGTTTCTCGCTTAAAATTAAAACCTGCAAACGTAAAAGCATCATTACATCTACACATCTGAATACTTGGAATAAAAAGACAAAAAAACCAATGTTGGCTTACTAAATTGGTGCATACATATCATACCACTCCATGTTTATGAGCTATAGTATCAGCATTGAAGTTATCTGCTGAAAGACCAAGCCATCCTTTGGAGTTTGCTTCTTCATTTTGTATGCTGTTTTTAAGAATATTGATCTGTTCTTGACAAGCTTTAATAAAAGCAGTAATCTGCAAAAACCGAGTTCGATGATATTACACAGCACATAAATCGACATAGTAGTCCCCAATCAAACAACACAGGAGATATAAGAATGTAAGATCCAAGTTCCACAGCTAATGCTTCTTACGATTTCATAGTTGCATAATTTAATCTTCAAGCATAGATCTATAGCAACAACTTGATGCAATACTAAGGGTAAAGTCTAGCTTAGCTTAGATTACTTACTTCTTGTTCAATGCTATCTTTTTCTTGTTCTGTAGTCCGGTGTAGATCAACGTAATCTTTTCGATGTTTCAACATAAACTGTTCTAACTCTTTGATGCTTTCTAGCTAACATCAACAAACATACAAGAATCATTTGATAATGCAACTTACAAAATACTGAATTCACTAAAAAGTTACCGTTTTGAAAGCAGCTTTGGTAAACGGTGACTTTTCTTTTGGTTTATGTATGATAAAAGACGCCATTGTTGATGCCACTTTAGACTGTAACACAAAGAACAAAATGAATCAGATGTTAGAAAACAAAACCCTAGTGAATGAATTATCAATATTGAGATTCAATCGAAGGAGAATTGAGGTTAAAAAGGGAACCTCGTCATAACCAATTGAAACAGCAGATTTACGAATAGAATCTTTGAAATCCTCAGTTCTGTCTCTGAATCTCGACATCTTCGTACAGATCATTCAGATTTCAGATCGATCAATTGCGTTTTTTTAAGTGTTGTTTATAAAAAACAAAAACAGTTCAGAGAATAAAACGACACAGTTTTGAATATACTAAAGTCCTCTCCTTTAGGTTTATCTCTCTCTCTCTCTTGTTAAGTTCGCTCGCTCTTGGTACGTAACTCACTGTGGAGTTGGATCGATATTAAGACAATCTCGAAGCTTTTTTACATCTAAAAGTGTCAAATTTGGTCAATCATGACGACGGGTGAGTTCGATCAAATCTCTTCCAAAATTTCTTAAAATTTTGTAGTTCAAAAATCGAATCTTTACCCTTGAAGCTTATTGTTGGAGAGCTCTATCTATCTGTGAATCCATGGGAGAGCAAATTGGATTCCAATTGATTGATTTGAGAATTTTTTGGGGTTTTGTATCTCTTTGTAGATTATTATAAGCAGGAACAAGAGATGGAGATTGAAGCTCTTGAAGCTATACTTATGGATGAGTTTAAAGGTAAGATTTTTTTGTTTAGTTTCATTGTATGTTCATCATTGAGCTGATATGAGAGAGCATTGAGTTCTTAATTGATTTATTGTTAATTTTCTTTTACAGAAATTCATTCTAGTGAAAGTGGGCTCAACACTTCTAATCGATGCTTTCAGATAACAGTGACTCCTCAGGTAACTGAACACAATTCATCTCTTTTCTTCTTCTTCTTCACTTCCTTCATTACTCTCAGACTTCTTTCAAGTATATGATTATGATCACATGAGATCCTTTTTTCGCCATGCCGATAATTACTTCAATTCTCAGATTTAACGGTATCAGCTTGGTATAACTGTTTACCAAGCTTTATGTGGTTTGTATAAAGCTTATAAGTGTAGCTAATGTTTCTTTCTATGTCAACTGAAAATATTTCCTGATCTTCATTTGTCTCAATAGGATGATGATCTAGAGGAGTCATCAATCCCACCAGGTTACTTACTACTCTTTAATAAGATCATTTGCTATATCATATACATCTTTTGTACTTTCTAAGTCTTAGTAGACCTCTCAATATGTCTTGCAGTTCAGCTGGGTTTGGTTTTCTCCCACACAGACAATTATCCAGACGAGGTTCCGCTTTTGGATGTTAAAAGGTATTTTATATGTGTAACCATTTTTATCAAGCTAGTATACACTGTGATGAATGATGACACTTATTTGAGTTAAATGTTATTCCAGTATTCGAGGAATCCATGTTAGTGACCTCACCATCTTAAAGGAGAAACTTGAACAAGAGGTAAAATCTTTGTACAACTTTATGGCTTGTTATGGTTTTTATACTTTATACATTAAGTGTAACACTTGTAGGTCCTCTGGCCAATGATTTCCCTGGATCAGTCTAAATGAACAACTTAGCAAAACTATTAACCAATTCTGTTTTCAATGAATGGTTATTTTCTAGAACTAAAAAGTTCATGATGCTGTTTATACTCTGTATTCCATTACTTAACACAGCTAATTTTCACAGGCATCTGAGAATCTTGGAATGGCCATGATGTATACACTAGTCTCATCAGCGAAGGACTGGTTATCTGAACAATATGGGCAAGATGATGGAGCTGACAATGCCGAAGAAGAAGCTGCGAAAGAGGATGAGGTATTATAGTCTTCTTAGTATGTTGGATGTATAAGCTGCAAAGGACTTCGAGTCTTGCTTCCGTGATATGTCTCTGCTTTCTTCTCTTTTATTATCTTCATGTGTAAATTTCTTTTTGCAGGTGATTGTCCCTCATGGAGAACCTGTTACACTGGAGACATTTTTGGCATGGAGAGAGAGATTTGAAGCAGAGCTTGCTCTTGAGCGAGCCAAGTGAGTAAACTTTTCCTGCTATCTTCTTGTTTCCTTGCTCTTATATACCAATCAACAAGCATTGTTTATTAATCTTTATCTGTGGCCGTCAAATAAACATCTAAGGCTGATGCCTGAGTCTGCTCTTACCACACCTAAGGAGAAGAAGCTTACAGGAAGACAGTGGTTCGAAAGTGGCAGAGCGGTATTTTTCAGTCCAGTTACACTATTGGAATCTTGTTAGAACTTTTCATTATCGGAACATAAACTATTGTTGTCAACTCTCTCTTGTTCAGAGAGGAGCAGTGGTCCCTGCTGATCTAGAATCTGAGGATGGAGATGAAGAAGACATAGACTTTGAAGACGAAGACTTTGAAGGTAAAAATGGTTTTCTTTTCGGTTTCCACATGATTATCCCATAAGCAAGCAATGGTTCTCAAGAACCACTTTGGTTTTATTTGATACAGATGACGAAGAAGACATGCTTGAGCACTATTTGGCGGAGAAATCTGATTCTTCTGCTCCCATATCAAGAACATGAATCTAGGGAGCCTTATGTAATGATTATTAAAGCTCTTTTTAGTATAGAGATCATGATGCAAGAGTTTTGATTTACTAGAGAGTACTTCAAGATTTACCATTTGTATTAATCTTATATTCACCCTCACTATCTATTCATTTATAAGAACACTTCAAAAGGCTTGTGGAGGCTCTCTGCTTCGTCAGTATCTTTGCAAGTTATACATAGCTTTAGTAGAATGATTATGGCTGATAAATAAAAATTCCTATCAGATTATATAATATCTAAATAATGATATAGATTGTATATAATATGTTACAGATAATCCAATGTATCTTCTTCATAAGGTTTTGAGACAGAACTACTGAAACTTTTAGCTAGACACAACCTTGGTCTGTCATGGCTTGAGCTATGTTCAAAAACGCAGCAATTGTTGCTCCATGTAGAAGTGCCCTGTCACCAAAACCACCCAAAAAAATCAATCATCTGGATTCACAATAGTTAACAGTAAACTACAGAGGAGGCTTAGAACATCATAGCATTCCCAATCGTTTGGAGAAGAACTTACTCAGGACTTTCTTTCTGGTAACCAAAATCATTTGCTGCTTTAAGAGCTTTTTCATAAGTCTGCTTCAGTGCTTCCTATCAATAACAACAAAGCAATTATTTATCACGGGCCAAAGCTAAAGAAATATCAAATATGAGATGTTGTTACCAAACTTACCTGTAATCTAGACTCAAAATCTTCTGCTGACCATTGCATTGAATTAGATTCACGAAGTACTTCGATTTCACCAGCAGCAACCTTCAACAAAGTTACACAATTTAGCTACCACCTTTTATAAAATTTTATGTACTTTAGGTTCATATTCTGCATATACAAAGCAAAAAGAAACTAACACAGCTCTAGGACTCTCAGCAAAACCACACTACTATACTAAACATTATTACAAGACAAGAAAATAATTCTTCTCCAAATGACTTAGTTTTGTAATCTAATGATGGGAGAGAGACTGGTAAAGAATAGGTAAAATTGTAGTATTGATGCTAAATGAGTTAAAAAAGAAACTCACTCCTCCAGCTCCTGCAGCAATGGCAGGAGCAATCAGAACATTCGCCTTTCTGAAAACATCGACTGCTTCAGGTGTACACGGCATGTTTGAACCTGCAGAAAACACAGCCACAGTGCTTAGAATAAGGTAACAAAAGAACAGTATGAAAGAAATAACATAAAAGCAGAAGCATTGAAAACAATTTGCTTAATGTTAGAAATCTTTACCTTCTACCAGTAAGCGACAGCCAGCGTTCACCAGATTAATGGCATCTGCTTGATCAACTTCATTCTGAGAAGCACAAGGAAATGCCACATCACACCTTTCATTCCAAGGTTTTAATTCATCAAAGTATTTAGCGCTTGCATAGGTCTTTGAATAGTCTCTGCATAGCAGATACGTGTACGTTGAAACTTAGATGATTAACCAAGACAAATACCATAATATTATATACGTATAAATACCTTAGACTTCTCTGTTGGGATTTTATATCTCTCAAGAATGCAAGTTTCAAATAATCAAATCCGTCGTCGTCCACCAAATATCCTTTTGAATCTGCATAAAAAGATTCATCAATAAAAGTATGTGACATAAATCAGCTACATTTTTCTTCAGTCTACTGAATTCGATTGCAAAGCGAAAACCAGATCCTTCCGCGAATGCTAATTCATGAGCAGCACAATACTTCACAGACCGTTGAACTACCTTCTTACAATGGCCTAACTAATCAAGATCCATCGGCAATAACTAAGGATTCAATTTGAGAACTCTATAAAGGATTCAATTTGAGGCCACTAAGCCTTGGCTTTGAAGCAGACAAAGATACATATAAGCCATTACCCACTGTCCATCTGGCACTCCAGGCGTTATATTGACTCTTAGTCGACTAAGAGCCAACTTAGAGATGATGAAAATCAACAAAAAGGCATAAAAGCTTCACAATTGAGTTGCTTTCAAATCTGACTGGTAAGATGAGTGGATCACCTGAAACTGTAACTGGATGGGCTCCACACGCAATTAGCTTCTCTACAACATGCATAGCAATCTTTCCGCAACCACTTACAACACATCTGAAATAAATTGCAGAAGATATTATTAGTGTTATGGGGAAAGCGGAAAGCCAACCATTCGGCAGGACAAGTTTTCTAGGAACTTCTAGAACTGACAGAAAAATTAGCAAGAAAGAAAGTGTGTCGAAAAGAAAAGATAGAGTTCAAAAGTATCTAGCTGATTAGATAAACTCGGAGATCTAAATATAACATGGTAAGAGCACATATTTAAAAAGATCAAGAAAGAAACCTTAGTCCCTTTATTTCCTTGTTCATATCTGCAAGCATAAGTCGTGCAAAGTACACCTGAAAGAATACAATGAATTTTAGTTGATACAGATCATGACATGTGAATAATGTTATAAATATTTAACAAAGGAAACAAAAAGAATTCTTACCACACCATAGCCACTAGCTTCAGTTCTGAGGCTAGAGGCAGCCCAATAGATACGTGGTCCTGTAAAACTTCCCTGCATAAGTAATAGACAAAGATATAACAGCCAAAACTCTTTATTCGATCCCAACAGCAAAAAAAACATACAAATATGTGAGTACATGAATAGTATAGCCCATGGAATAGAACATTAAAATGTTCCAGAAAAGGAGAGAATAGATATTAGTAGGTATATATTCTTCCCTCCAAAGTTACCAATATTACTCCCAAAAAAGATAAAACATAAAACCCAACTTGACAAGGAATACTTTATTAGGAAATAGGAACAAGAACCAAATAAGAGAAAGAACCAAATCACTGTCATTTTGCTGCCAAGAAAAGGCAGGAAATAACAGAAAATAAGTATCAAGAAAAAGCTTCAGCTTCCAAGGACTGTCAGTACCTGAAACTGACCAGCAAGTCGTCTGTATTGTCCAAAAAGATATCCCATTTCCCGGGTACCAACACCAACTTCCTCTGACGGAAGATCCTAGAATACGTAATATCTTAGAAAACCATAGCACAAGAGATATATTTGCTAAAGGGCAAAACTCATTCTACTTACTTTGTCAGGACCCATGTATCTGTACATCTCATTCATGAAACTTTGGCAAAATCTCATAATCTGTAAATGTTGGAAAACAACATATCAAAACATCTGTAGAAGATCACTTGCAGGGAAAAGTGCAAGGGGTCAAGATGTAACCTCATTATCACTTCTTCCTTTAGGATCAAAGTCACTTCCACCAGATGCCCCTCCAAGTTTATATGGTGACAAAGCATTTTTCAATGTCTGCGAAGGATTACAAAAAAAAAATACAATTCTGAATTATGCAAGAGAGACAGTTAAGGTGGCCCCCAGAAGAAAATGAATAGAAAAAAATGGCAAACAGAATCATGGAAAGAAAAAAGGAGAAACCAGAAGAAGGATAATAGAATATAACTGATGGAAACCATCATAGTACCTGCTGAAAGCCAAGAAATTTAGCAATGCTTAAGTTCATGGATGGATGAAATCGGATACCTCCCCTACATGGACCCAGTGCTTGATTGAACTGAACTCTAAAGCCGCGGTTTACATGTGTTTCACCGCGATCATCCATCCATGGAACTCGAAAAACTATCATACGTTCGGGTTCTAGTAACCGCTCCATGATATTAGCATAACTGAAATAAATCAGAATGCAACATGCAATTTAGATGCAGTTTCTTGAAAAATAGTATATAGAGATGAGAAGCAAATCGTAACTTACTGAGAATTTTTTGCAATTACCCGCTCTAGAGCATGTACAGATTCTTGTACAAATTGAACAAATTCAATCTCATTAGGATCTCGTTTCAGGGCCCCCTCAACAATTGACCCAGCACTCTTTGACATAAGAGCTTCATTGAGGGAGAAAAGTACAACAGTTAGCAAAAAATTAGACAGGGAAAGACACTATATATGCCATACAGAGATACAGACATCAGATGGAGCAAGACTAAAAACTGACAAAAGGGTCAATGTTTTTCTTTCATATTAAAAACGAAGAAAAAATACCAAATCCCATCAATCGAATCACTTTTTCGAGAAATACGAGACATCTAAGATTTTATCACAGAAACATACAACTCCAAAATATGGGAAAAAGGCATATATACGGAGAATTTGCAGCTTCCTCTGTTTCATAAACCTAAATGCATCTTAGCATATGTTAGTAAAATATTTCCTATTAAGACGTTTTATCTCAAACCATTGATGGAAAGTAGCGAGGAGAAGGTTCAAAGATATCCAAAAAATGCAAAGCAGATGTTAACATACTGTTAGCTAAAAGGTTGTTCAGTGTAGGTTAGTAAAATGGAACACAAGGAGTTGCAAATGATCTTAACTCACTACATAGAAAAATAAATTAATAACTTGAAGCAATATAGTACGTAACTTACTCTTCACATAAATAGGCTTGTCAACAACAATCTTATCTTTGGAAGCCGTTTGGAGGCGGAGAGCCTCTTTGTGTAGCAAACTATTGTTGTGTTCTTCTAATGCACTCATCTGCATATTTCTACTTCCTTCATTTCCATAAGGATTTCTTCGATGTTTTCTACCATATTCTCTGCAAATAGAACAGAATATCCTAGCCGTTCCATCCTTCATATCAACATAAGCCCACTTGTACGTGTCAGCCCATTCCTCTCTCCACCGTTTGACAACTTTTTTCTTTCTCTTAGCTGGTTGACCCTTTGACATATCCTGATCCTCACTGGGCAGGTCAGATACCAAAACCATATGCTTTGTTTCATCATGTTCCCCAGTGGAGGATTCCCGTGGAGGCCCACCGATCAATGAATTGTTAGCAAAAGTGGCGTCATCCTCTCCAGGTCCAATTTCCAAATCAATCTCTTCCCCAAGATTGTTTACAACAAGCTGATGTCTCTGAGCCTGTTGGATTAAGTTCATATCAACAATTGAGGGATTCATCCCCAACCCACCTGTTGGCCCAAACATTCAGCATCACAGTTATAACTCCACCTTAGGCTTCTCTTTTGCTGACTAACAGCAACTGTATCTTACACTTTGGTATAACACCAAACCTAGTGCACAATAGAGATAAACCGCCCACAGTTAGGAACACACACAAAAATTAATTTAGAAAACAAAAACCATATTTTTATACAAGAAACCACCAGCAACAATTTCAGTTTCTCAGGGCATATTAGACTTCATCTACCACAAAATAGAGGCATCAAGCAAATAAAAAGACATCAGAATCAGAAGAAAAAAATATGAAATCCACACTAATCTCTGCTATAACATGAATGTTACAATGGAACAAAAACACAAGTCATTCCTCTAAGCTTGTGAACATATTTCAGGAGAAAAATCCAGAAAACAATACACTCATATAGTCATATACTCTCACTGAAGAATCATCCAAAACAAAAATATTCATAATTTAATACTCCAACGATAAATTTCAGAACAAACTCATAAACACAGGAATCAAATCAAAACTAAGACTTCAATCAAACCAAAATTTACTGAATACATAAACTATTTTGACATCTATAACCAAATCAATAATCTAATTTTGGAATACTCATAGGTTCAAAACTTCAAAATGGTAAGAAAACCAAATACTCTGGAAGGTAATTTCGTCAAGACAAAAAAAAAGCTACACAGAAAAAAAAATTGCAACTTTACTTTTGGGGTAGCCG